>JAODTK010000832.1:0-272774 GCA_026419785.1 Sclerodactyla briareus
GGTGGAGCCGGGCCACGACTCGTACGAGCCGGCGCGGGGAGCGCGGCTCAGTAGATGCGATCCATGGCTCGGCGGAGCCTGGCCACGGCTGAGCCGACCCACGTCTCGGTATATGACACGGGTCTATTACTCGGCGGGCCGACCTAGGCTTGACAAGGCCGACCAACGGTTCGGAAGAGCCGGGCCCATGGCTCGTCGGAGCCGCACCACGGCCAGACAGCGCCGACCCACGGCTGTCGGTAGATGCAAGGTCCTGGCTCGGCAGGGGCGCGACCCCCTCTTGGCAGACCTACCCACGCTTGGCAGAGCCTACCCATTGCTCGGTAGATGCCGGCCCCACGCTTCGGTGGTGCCGGTCCATGACTCGGTAAAGCACCCGCGGCGCCGCAGAGACCGGCCATGGCTCCGGCGGCCTCCCCTGGCTTGGCCGAGCCGACCTGCGGTCTCGGCAGTGCTTCATAAGTTTCCGTTAATGGGTCACCCGCGCAGCCAGAACCGCAACCCCCTCGGGCGACCTCACCCCGGTTCGGCGTGCGGCTCGGCGGTCCCACGGTAGAACTTTCCCGCGGCTCGACCGGGCCGACCCGCGGCTCAGTTATGCTGGCCCTCAAGCCTGTCCATGGCTCGGTAAGGCCGACCCTCGGCTCGGCAGGGCCGTCCCTGAAGATCGGTAGAAGCGGGTTACGGTCAGTAATCCCGGCTCGTGGCGCCCAAGCCGCTCGCGGCACCGCGACTTGCTAAATCCGGCCCACGGCTCGACAGGGCCGACCCGCGGAAGAGCGGATCACGGCTTCGAAAACGCCGATGGGCACAGTTTTGAGGACTGGACTCGCGGCTCGGAACACAACAGATCGGAGGGTGAGTTTGTGGCTGCCTTGGACAAGGGCTGTAGAAGCCAGGCCCAGCTGAAGCACGGCCACGGTCCCGTGCACAGCGGCAGCCTTCGGCCACCGGGCCGAGCCGAGCGAACACTTGGATGTCTCCGGATCGGCCCGGGTGTGCATCGCCTTGTTTCCAGTGCATCACGGTTCCACGGCTGGGCATTCGCCTGACCTCCCTCCACGGCCAGGCGTACCCACCGCATAGTGAACAGTCGGACGGAGACGGGAAGCAAGCGGTCCATCCGTTCCGCGATTCCTACCTGGAGCCAACCAACCAGCTCGCGCCCCGCTGCCGGCCTCTCCAGGGTTCTCTTCTGCGTCTAACCGGACCGACCCAGCTTTCGGGCTGACGCCTTCGTAGCAGCAGGAGGAAGGGCGTAAGGACGCAGGTCCCCGGCCAGTTCCGCTCACTCGTCTCCTCGAGGGGAGCGATTTCTGCTGGGAACCCGACGGCAGA
This sequence comes from Sclerodactyla briareus, assembly GCA_026419785.1. Classification (NCBI taxonomy): domain Eukaryota; kingdom Metazoa; phylum Echinodermata; class Holothuroidea; order Dendrochirotida; family Sclerodactylidae; genus Sclerodactyla; species Sclerodactyla briareus. Next base: position 1,339 of record JAODTK010000832.1, read on the forward strand.
GCAGCCTGGGGTAGTTCCCCCCACGCAGCAAGAGGTAGCCGCAGCAACCTACCTCTGGGCTGTACCAGATGGCCGTTTTTCAGCAGTCTCACTTTTCTCAGCTAGCGCCCGCGGTGCGGACCTTTCCGGGGTACAGCGACAGCAAGAAAAGCCCGCTTGGTTCTCAACGCAGCTATGCTGAGGGGACTCCGCCCATGCCGTTATGCGTAGCATGCGCATGGCTAGTGGCCTATCGCTGTGGTGACGCGTAGAAATCAGGCCGAAGAGCTTGTTTTCGTTCTTGATTGATGTCAGCTGTTGTTTATGGTTCCCGGCGCAGGCTTGGGACAGGTTAGTCGCGGAGCGAGCCCTGTCGGCCCGGGGGAGGACCGCGCGCCCTGGACTCCGCCCTCCGGAGGTGACGGTGGCCGCGCGAGCGGGTTTTCGGTTGCTCCGCCGGGTTCGGCGCAGCGAAGGTTCTGGCGGACTCTTCCCGAGAGGTTGACCTCGGCAGGATCTCCGGTAGAGCACCGCGGAGGTTATGGCATACACGACTGATGTTGAATTAGTCCGACAAGGCCTTCAGATCACGCCGACGCCCTCCAACGCGACAGCGGCGCAAGCAGCGGAACCGAGAGATACCACTTAACCAGCAGTTACCTCGACGCCTGCCGGGGAGGAGACTGCGCACTTCCCGGTGGCAAGGGTCGGTGGGGTACTGAGACATCCCGGGTCATGTTCCCCTCCTTCCGAGAGCGTGTGCCATCGCGCCATTCTCGACCCACCGAGAGCGATCGTTTGAGGCTAACTCTGCCTGGGCACGCGGGTCCAGGCCCTACGTCGCTCTTAACCTGTGGCGCCTTGCGGTGGCCGGAGGGTTTTCGGTGGAGTTCTTGGCGAGGATTAGGCCGCCCCTGCAGCCAAAAAGGGGGGCGGCGTTCCACAGTTTGGGCTGGTCGGCGGGGGCTGTGGCTCCCCCCGAGGAAAAAAAGTTTCCCTACTGACGGCTCTGCACGGCCTCCAGGGCTCCACCGCCCGGTTGCCGGGGCTACATGGCTTTGTGGACTTCTGGGCTGCGAGGCTTCCGGGATTCGTGGCTCCGAGAGGCCAGCTCGTGGCCGCGCTGCTCCGGGCTACATGGCTGGTTTTTGTGGCCCCGGGCTTCATGGGCTCAGGGTTTTGGGGCTCCGCGGCTCCGGAAATCCGGGCGGCATCGGGTACCGGACCTCCGTATTGTGTGGCCCCGCGACTCCAGGCTTGGTGGGCCGCGGCTTCGTGGTTCCGCGACCCAGGTTTCTGCCTCCGGGCTTCGTGGCTCCGCGGCTCAGGCTTTATGTGACTCCCGGCCCCGCAGCTCCGGGCCCCGTGGCTCCGGGCTTTATGACTGCGGGCCCCGCAGTCCGGGCCCCGCGGCTCAGGCCTCGCTGCTCCGCGGCTCCAGGCCTCCGGACCGTCGCTTCAGGCTATGGGGCATTCAGGTTGCCGTTGTACGGAGAAGCTTCGGTTCCGCGGCTCCAGCCTAAGCGGTTACGGGCCTTCTGCCGGTTTGGGGGGCCACTCGGGGGGGGGACTTGTGGCCCCAGGTTTGTGGCTCATGTGCCGCAGCTGCGGGAACCGCAGTCAGGCCTCGTTTTTTTCCCCCTGTTGCGGGCCTTGTCGCCGACGGGCTATGTGGCATCAGGTGCCGCAGAGGAGGGCTCCGCAGCTCCGGCCTCCCGCTTTCGCCTCCGGTTTTGGCTCTGGACATTGGGCCCAGGCTCTGTTGTCTCCGGTGCAGCAGCTGCGGGCTCCAGGACCCGGCCTCCGCGTCAACCCTCCGTGGCTCCGCGGTCGGGCCTCCGCCTTTCCGGTTAGGCGGTTCCGGACTCAGCTTTACGCGGTCCCGGCCTCCGCAATTTCCGGCGGTCCCACGGCTCCGGCTTTGCGTTCCGCAGGATCCGGCCTACGCGGCTCCAAGTTAGCGGGCCGCTTTTGGTTCCCACGGTTCAAGGCCCTCCGCCTTCCCGGGTTTCCTGCGGCTCGGCCTTATGAGGTTCGCGGCTCCGGCCTCTGCGGTTACGCGGTTACGGCCTCGCCTTCCCGGTTTTAAGCGGCTCAAGCCTTTGCGGTCCCGGCTCCGGGCCTATGCGGTGTCTGCAGCTCCTGGTCTCTGCGGTTTCGCCAGGTTTCGCGGCCTTTGCGGTTCCGGGCCTCGCCTCTCCGGGTCCCGCGGCCCCGGCCCTCCCCTTTCCGAACGCGGTTCCGGCCTCAGTCTTTTCGGGTTCCCGCGGTTCTGGCTTCCGAGCGGCCCCGGTCTCTGCGATTCCGCGTTTACCGACCTAGGCGATTCGACCTACGCGGTTCCCGAGGGATAAGCACATCTGGCACGGTGACCCCCGGTCCGGACAGGAGCGCCTCGCCCGCGTAGAGGCTCATCACTGTTCTCTTCGCGCCTTGATCGACCCAGCCACTCGGGGGCAGTCCACCCACACCACTGTGTTTCTTGGTCGGGGCTGCCCAGCATGTCACTGGACCCTTCCATTACGGTCAGGCACACCCATAAGACTAACCGCGTGATGGCACTCCCACTCCGGGTTCCCGGTGCTAGTCTGGTGCATAGTCCATGTGGCGTTAAGTTGAATAAATGAGATGAGATTCACCAAAAAACAGAAAAAGGGTGGGAATCTGTGCATTTATGAATACTTACACCCAATGGGGACGTTCCCGGCCCTTCCTTACCCGCTTCCGGGCCATCACTGCGGCACCCTTCGGGCTCCACGCCCCTCTCCGGTGTGGAACGGGCCTAGCCTGGAAAAAGTGAAGGGCGATGTGGTGGCCAACCTGGATTTTGTAATTGCCAGAAGCTAGACGTGGCAAGGGGGTGGGTGAATAGTCCATGTGGGGCGTAAGATCATAAATTCCAGATTCCCAAACCCTGTGCTGTGTTGGTGAATAAAGGGTGGGTAGCACTGGGAAGTGGTGTCCTAGGCGAGTATTACGTGTGTGGTCTTGGATAGACTCTGAATTCTTGTATATGTTCAAGCCATAGATACTTAATGCTGGTGGGTCAGGTCTTCTTCACGTTGATTCCCGCACTCCACCAGTGCAAAATGACCGGAGCAGAACTGGCTCTGATATAACTGCTGTCGCTCTCCGGTGTCAGAAAGGGAAGTGAGTTCCAATGCTGGGGGGAAGGAAATTACTGTATAGCTATATAGCAGCACTGACTTTCAGCGTACATGGTCATGTACAAAAGTTTCTTAAATTAGTCATGTAATAAAAGAGGCAAGTAAGCCCCATACACCAACTCTTGTTTCCTAGCATGTTGCCATGGCTGAGTTGAGAGAGGAGCACCTCTTGACAACAGAACAATAGAAAGCTGGTATTCGCCAAAGAAAAAAAATTAAATGATTCTCTTTCAAATCCTGTCAATAAATTTGTTGGCCAGTTTTCATTTACTAACCCAACAAATTTGGTATGATGGTTCCGAAAGTACACCTCGTGCATCAACATCTTGTGGGATGGTTCAACCTCTAGTTCTGGTGAGTGGACCCTTCACCTTCTTCCCATGACATGATGATAGATAGTAGCATCCATAAATATCTTCATTGGGAATTCTGATGGGCTGAAGGTTTGATCAATCGTGGGTTAGGGTGCTTTCAATATTTGTCTCGAGGAGATATATCATATCTGGATCTGTTGTTTCGCTACAGTGAACAGCCATATTCAAAGTAGTACCATGTCAACAGCCAGCTCACACCAAGTGAAGTATACCATTTGTTGTGGATAGTGGCTATGGTGACAGTGTGTGGTCACAACATCATTCTAATTATACATCATACAGTCTACACACGCACGCACACACTGCCTGTAGTGTACCAAGTATAACTGCTATGACTACACAATGTTGTGTATGTGTTTTTTTACATCTAGAGCTGAATAGCACACACACAAACCAGATGAAAACTGGTCTGGCTCACAGATACAAGGACTGGGTGACGATCATCTCTCCAAATTTACAACGCAGCTAACCTACTGCCATGGTTAAAATTATTATCAAGGACTGAATGAAACAATAGGGGCAGAAGGGAAAATATCTCTTAAAGGCAAATTCAGCCAAATTAATACTCTTTTGGTGGTATAATGTTTAAGAGAATAAAAAATCAGTTCAAATATCACTTTGTTGTCAGGTTATAGCATGTTCGGTTGGGGAAGTTATGGCTTACTCAAATTTCATGTAATTGGTGTTTCTGGCAAACTGGCAACCTTTGTATGATGTCAGATCTACCAATTATAAAGGAGAAGATATGATTTTTCTTAGCCTTTTCTGTAAATGGTAATATGAGGTCATCAATGTTGCCAATTGCCCAAAATTGCCAACTCAGCGTGATAAATTAATAAATATTCAAGAATTTGGAACTTTTATAAACTGAAATGCTATGAACATGAACAACCAAGTTGGATTGGTATGATTTTCAATGCACAAACATAGGACATTTGAATATTTTTGACTGGGACTTGTCCTTTTTGAACTGTAGCAAGTAGCCTTCGGAATTACAACATGTTCGCGGGATCACCGACCACAGCTGAAATCATGAAAAACTCATCACCTATATCCAGCAGGAGGTACTTGTTATGCTTGGATATCTAAAATGGAGAAAATCTAACTTGCCATTTGGTGTAACATTGATCGGTGCCTTCTAAATTGTGAACTAGCCGCACGTCGGGTTAGTCAGGTACAACAAAGTTCATTTTTTAAAGCGCAGCAAAACATTATCCAAACTGCATGCAACGGATTATGCTGTATTTTGTGTATCATGCCTGGACCTCAGCATCTGATTCAATTCAACCTAATAATGTTTTAAATTTACTCTGTTTTATGTAAAATTGGAGGATTTGCCATTAATGATGTCACTGACCTGTATAAGGGATTAATGACGCGAACAAAATCAAAGTGCGAAACACATTTTATTTCTTTTGTACTCTTCCTATGTTTAATTTATGAATGCGATAAGAAACTAGGTGCTTCGTTCCTTTTGACATATAAGAACCTCGAGATCATCGTAGGACTGTCATATAGGCAACACCCCTTGTCTTCGGCTGCATGGTTTCAGGCCTCCACGATGTCGTCGTCATCAGCATTGAGCATCTTAAATGCAACAAAAGACTCACACTCCATATCTCTGCTAAATATCATATAGTGCCTAGTTTCAGTTAACTGGAATTCAAAGCCCGAGGGGCTTATTCCCCCCCGTTAACTCCCCGTTAGTGGTATGTATAGAAACTACCAAGATTCCAATTAATTCCTGAACGACCATCGTACTTCTTGATATAAGGTGCATATTGATAGGGTGGTAATAAATATGGGCACCTATCGAAACTGAAGTGGCTCTTCTTTTACTTGAGAATATTCTGAATACCTTGTTTATATCAAGCCATAGTTCTTCACAACTCTTGCACTCACTTTGCAGCAAGGTCCCATCACCCCACCAAATGGGAAAGGTCCAGCCATCATCAGTCGCAGTCTTGAAATCAATATTGTTCACTGGAGGAGAGGAACAATTTGCCCAGGAAGTAATGGGCAATTCCATGATGAGAATTAAGAAACCATAAACCTAACTCCAATATACCTGAAACTCTACTGCTGTGGATAGAAACATTCAAGCCAAACATTTTACCATAAGATACTTATCGTCCTGGTTAAGATGCTTGTAAAACCTCTCCAGGAGATGTAGAATAAGCTGAGTGAAATCACAATCGTATGAAGTGTCAATATATTGATCGATAATTCATTGCTGAAAACACTTGTTGTCTGCACGAGAGGGCGGGCGACCAGATGGTGTCAAAGCTGCCAATCATTGGGCCGCATAGGGGGGGGGGAGGTAATCCTCGAACTGAGATTGGTAAGTTAAGCTATAGATGCCCTTCAAAAATACAACATTTGAAGTTGGCATATGTTCATTATTTGAATTGCAAATAAAGCTGAAAGTCCATGGCTGCTTGGGTATGGCATATGTCAGATGTATGACGCACCTCCAGTACTAATAGTCAGTCTAGACCAGTACTAATAGTCACTGTCAAATCCCAAGTGACTCCGTGTCATCACTTTCCCCTGACTGGTCAGTCACAAGCTGACTGAGGTATGTCCTTTCACTTAGAATATGTAGAAAATTATAGGAAAGGCTGGCTTGATAATTTCAAGCAATTGTTAGACTGACTGAGGAGTGCATCAATGTAAAATATTTTATCACACCTCTGACAACGAGGTTTCATTTAACGTTCCTCCAAGTGCTACTTATTCTATTCATCTAATTAAATCCCAGCGACATCATATATATGCAGAATTTCATGATGTCAAGTGGGTAGCGGCTCTCTGTAAGGAAATATAGCCATTAGTGCAATATCTCTTCAATTAGGGGTTAATCAAAATCACGGTCACCGTCGATCGTGTTTTATCCACTGGATATGCACAGCCGCGGGTTGATCGAGCGATGCACAGGCGCATCCCGAGTGCAGCAGCGTTAGAAATTAACCCCGAGGAGTGGCATTTTCTGTGGATAAACACATCGACCGTTAATTAACCCCGTTTCAAAAAAAAAAAAAATCATTCATACAACACTAAATTAAGTTTAAATAGTGCATCAGATGTCCATCTTTCATACCACTTTAACAATCAAAATAACGAACCCCCCGATGACATGGCCAAATATTCTTGTACATGCGCGAATGCAATTAACAACAACGAGATGCACGTCTCTTACATCCATCTGGGAATATAGGCACGCACAGATACATGATACATCACGGTCTAATTTGTTAACCCTTGTGGCTCTGTATGGCGTCAAATTCGTGACATATTATTTGCACAATGGGATTCCCTTCCTTCGCCATAATCCAGACCTGAGTCGCACGTTTCTTTGTAATGATGGAAACATATGCGGTTACATTTATAACATAATCCACCAGTTATTCGTCCCGTGCCGAGCTACTCCCTACTGGCATTACATTTAACCACGGCACCGTGCATTAACACCGTGCATTACGCCCGTTTAATGCACAATCAGCTGACCTTATTCAGCCAATCAAAGAGGAGAATTTACAGCAAGTAATGAAGGAATACATTGTATATTCACCTGAACCCCCTAATGTCACCCATGTCTACCATAATAATCTCCGATGGGTCCAAGGCGTCATAGCCACATGACTAGGGCGACTAATGTGCACAATTGTGCGGATTCGATGGTTTCAACAGAAACTACAATTCGTCCTGAAAGAAAGTGGAAGTCATTTTCAGGTCCTCCAAGACGTCAAAAAACTGGCTGATTTATGCAATTTTCCGAACCGGTTGTGATGGTGACTAAATGCTTCCGGACAGGAAAGCAATATATACTAATGATTCCAATTTTGTCTGTCGACCACTTCATATGGCCATACAGAATGGACCATTTATTTGCGTGATCGCGTCGGAATGAGCCTCGTCTGTAGTAACTTAGTGTTGGTTGAAGAGGGGGTCTATAATATAGGCCAGTAGCCACATCGTTGGTTGAGTAGTTCATATATGAGGCTCTCACTTGTGCTTTATTGCTCTTCGTTCAGCTGCAATTTGATGTATTGTAAGGAATGATTCTTCTGTTAGCTGGTCCTGAATATGCATAGCCTTCAAGGAGCGCCAATTAAAATACGTTATAGCATGACTGATCGGAGTCGATAGCCTATTCTATGCAATTTCAAGCTTGGTCTCATTTGGTGTACCAGGTTAACAAGAGGTCCAAATTTGTGTATTTAGGCATTTTTTAAAAATGTGTGGGAATAAAATGAAGATTTGTTAATCGTTTTCGTGTCCCTGCTTTCCGCCTCCCAAACCAGTGGAGAATACGAAATTTACATCCTCGTTGAGCATATTTGGATGAAAAGAAAAGAGTAAAAGGTAAATTTCAAAATGCATTTTAAGTGGTCGGCTAACTCTCCCTTAAAAAACGTAAAAAACATGGCAGCCACCAGTACAGGTATTAAATAGGGTGAACTCTCCCATTTGCGTTAGGATACATCATTTTTATACGATTGTGGGTGATTGTACAACTTCAATACTGAAACCCTGAAAGGGAGAGAATTTAACTGAAAAAATAAGCTCCCGTACATGTATATATATTTAGGTTATGGCATATGCAGGCTCTTAGTTTGATCCGTCGAACTTCCTAATACATGTATATTGATGTGTACCGCTGACCGGAAGTCCCCAAATACACGTCAGACTGGAGACAATGGATGAGCCAAACACGAGCACAGCCACTCAGCTCTCTCGATGAGTACATGTACACACGGTACAGAAGTCTCAGTTGTAAAATACGAACGTTTCCGTTGTAACCCAGGGACTGCATAAAGTTACTAGCAGTTGCTGTGTAACGGAGAAATCTGTAACACCCTGTGTTTTTAAAGCTCCGAAACCTAAAAATTTCTTAAGGAGAAGATCACTGAAATGAATGTTCAACCACACCTATGCACGCACAATAGGCCATGGAGAAACGTTCCGATCAGTGCCAAACGCAATGTTCGTGAAGATTTGCAGTTAAGTTTTGGAAAAAAATGATAAAAGCAGTGCTTGAAGGACTCGAGTCCGGTCTAGGTTAGAGACCGGGCCTCTCGAGTCCTTTTTTTCAGGGACTTCGGACTCGAAGCTCAATGACTCGGACTCTGACCAACAGAATCGGGGACTCGTCCGAGTCCTGGCCCGAGTCATCTATTTTTACAAATACAGAACTCGATTTTACGATCGCTACAGACAATCAAATAATACGCACGACGCTCTGCAAAAAATAGCCCAAAAGTGTTCCCACATATTCGACTGCACGATGTCTAAGTCAGGCGGGAAAATGGGAAGTTACATCATTCTCACACGGCTGGCATGTTTTACGGACACTTAATCAATTATGGATAAACAGATACACTGCCACGAAAAACATAATTTTGCCGAAAAGTTGGCTAGTTAGAAGAAAACTGTTCATTTATACATCAGCATGGAACAATATATCATTTTTTTTTTTTTAAACGAATCGAATGAAGTGATACTACTATCCTGAACGTACAGCATTATATTGTTATAATGATACATAACACGAACGTTAAAACACACACATGGGAAAATATGTTTTCGGGAAGATTTATCGCCAAGCTACTCACACTCAACTTGTGCAATGTATGTTAGGATACTCTCTTAAACCAAGTGCTTCTCATATTCTGTTATCGATGTACTGACAATGGATTCTACTTTTCTGCTACCACGGTAAAGGCAATGTGAATAGATCATGGCGGAAGTTACCGGCAGGTGGTGTAATTCTTTATAATTCATTGGGGTGCAATTGCTTTTGCCCCCACGAACGTTTGCATAACAAAAAAAAAAACTTTCGATATCTCTGATCGATTGCGATCCAGCTCATTTTATTCATGTGGCAGCGAATAGATAACGAATAGTGAGGTAGTCAATAGATAATGTATGTGAATTAAAAGTGTGATTCAAGGGGAGGGGAGGAGGAAAGGGTTCAATGATGAAGAACGACTTCCCATAAACAGATAAAAAAAAGAGAGAATTTGAAGAGGCATTCATTCTCTATGCTTTCAGTAGCATGGGCCACCGAGTTTTACTAATTTAATTTTCAAATAATATGGTCATATTTATATTGGAATATGCCTGTAGATCCAGGAAGGCCGGCCTCAAAGACAACCTTGCACCCAAAAGTAAGTAGAGTTATTATTGCCCTGTACATATCTAAGCTACCAGAGTGAAATCATGGACACTATGAGAATTCGGCACTTGTCATGAGTTCATGAGCCGTCACGGGTCACCACCCTCTTGAAAGTGTGGGGGGGGGGGGGGATAGGCCCATTTTAAAAAAAATTTACTGTGTGAAAATGTAAAGTCAATGGGAGCATAGTAAAAAAGTGGGGGGGGGGGGGACAGTCCCCCCGTCTCCACTGTCGACGCCATGCATGAGGATGACCAGCCAGTACATCTATTTAAAGTTTTCTCTTATGTCAGCTATATGTCAATCAGTGCAGCTACCTTCATAACATGCCCGGTTATATAGGCAAAACAATACAGCGCGTTGTTGAGTTTGCCATAAATTCGGACATAAAACTTGGACACTGTGACTTCGGACTCGGATTGAGAGGATTCAACTCCAGCAATGATTAAGCAGCCGAAGACTACAGCATGCACAAAAAAAACATTGCAAGAGTGAAAGTTTCCCTTTCTAACAATATTATCCATGTCTTTGTATCCATGTACGAGTGTCTGTTAATCATAAATTGAAATTGTGAAAGTTCGGTCCACGGCAGACCCGTTGAACAGTGACGAACGCTCCCAATTATCAAGTTTTCCTGTGACAACGTTTCAGCTGAATGTGATCAAATTGTTTATCACAATAATTTGTTAGAATGGCTCACATCTGAAGGTGTGGATGCTCATTCTTTTTAAGAGGTCCTCTAAAGACAGAAGCAGACACCGGTACACTAACCAGAAACAAAATAAACTGGTCACAATGTTCGTAATAGTCCGCCGTCCATTCATCGGATCGTATCGAACATCGGCCGATTGTGGAAAGGAAAAACATCGGCCATCGGATTGGCATGGAAAAGTCATTTCGGTAGACCCATTATTAACGTATAGAGTACGTCACTGCAGGGGGTCATATTAGTGACATATTCGATTGAGCCACGCTCAGGATGGGGAGTTTAACTGAAACGGAGGGGATGGATTTATAAATAAATCCTGACTGTCACGACCGTGCCCGGCAAGTTAGCCAGCTGTCTACTTTCCTAGCATGCTGGGCAGCGGGGTGCTTCATTCTGACATTCTTCTGCGGAGTAGGGTGATTGGTGGGTAAATTTGACATTAACAAAACATCGGTAGAATGCGTTGGTCATTGCGCCGATCCGATGGTTTGCCGATAGTGCAAAATATCGAGCCAGTCCGATGTCTGATCCGATTATCGGTAGAGCCCTAAATTATATGATTGATTTGTGATATTTTGATAGGTGTTACGAGTCATGGTACCCACAGGCTACTCAGTGGCACCACAATGTGGAATGGTACTCCAGTTGGAAAAGATTGGGATTTCTGCTTTAAAAGGAGTCAAACAAACTAAAGTCACGTTATTGGCAGGCATAATCAGCTCCCTCCAAGCTCTGAGGTGGACAAATGGGTTTCAATCAGAATTTGTGCAATTTTATCCGAAATAGAAATTTATATATTTTTTATTTATAAGAAGCTTTTTTTTTTTATTTCCTACGAAATATATGATTTGGTGGCGATACACCTACAAATGAGCGAATTCGTGATTTTCTGGCGTGCTCCATTGACTGGAACACAGAGTGCCCCTATGAAACGAGTTGCCCGTTGCCTATATAGTCACTAGCCTACAGGGTTAGCTAAAACAATTGAAAATGTATGTTTTTGGGCTCTCTTGGCATTAGCCTAATTTTGGTGCGGTAGTGACCATGTCCAATTGAATAGTGGCCAAGTGTTATCGACCAGGCTGCAGATGCAGTACGGCAGGCCATTGGTGTTATGTACCACATTCTATAAACAAAACACTATTTAACAAGTATAACCCAGACACATCCTAATTATTTATTTCAAACCATTGAGCACATGCCGCACAGATTTTGCTGAGGATATTTTTGGTAATGTCCACTTGTGCTGAATGTGGGGAATAAGCCAGTCTGGGTACAACCAAACGTCCCGCAGTGGTGTCTACAAATCCTTGCCGGTGTGTGCCACTTGTGCTGATATGTGTCATTATAAGCCAAGACTGGACACAACAAAAACGATAAATCTTGCATTAGCCTTTCGAAATAGCCTCCGCAAATGCTGTCGTCTAGCTCAGGGGGCGAAGTAGGCAAGCCTAGGGGACGCCAAATCGGATTTTTACAGATAAATATGATTTTTTTTTGTTCTTTCCGTTGTCCCTGGCAAAAAAATAAACCCATTAGTCAGAATTGTCACAATAAGATGGAAAAAAATTATCAGGGACAACATAGGGAACTTGAGAAAATATGCCCAGACAATAAGAAGATAATGAACTTTACATTTTTTTCCCCAAACATGCTAACACAAACTGCCCCCTGAAGTACCCAAGCATGCATCAAAAATAGCTACAGGCAATTGAATTGCCCATTTGCCCCCCCCCCCCCCCCCCCCCCCCCCCGGAAAAGGTCTATGCCAAGTGTTGTTCGGTGGTTGTGGGAAGGCATAACAGTGAATATGTAAAGATTGCGGGGTGTTGTTCTTCGTTTGTAATTGTGATCACTGGCCTTATTATAGCAGCCGGCTCCATAACATCCGCCATATTCGATCAGAGCCGTCAATACTAGGCGCTACCTTTTGGTGGGTGAACATTTTGATTTTCGGCGTAACTGGTTCCCATGATGGACGCATAGAGATACTTTCAAAAACAGAGTAGCGGGTGGACTGAAATTGCTATAGAAAGTGGTAAATACCCACGCTTAAACACAAGGGAAAATGTCTCATTCTCTCGAAACTACATGCTACATACCGCAAAATACTTCGATGAACCGCACTCGGCTTGTTATGCACAGTGTCAGTGACACTTCTGAGCGCGCCAAACGTGGGAGCGATCCACAAATCGTTTCGAGCGCCTGTGAAAGCAGCCTCCACAGCTCCAGCTCCGACATTGCGGAATTTCTGCAGTGCGCCATTCCATCTGCACTCGATCATGTCAGCCAGTAACGTAGGGACAATAGGTTCAGAAAGGGCTAAAATGATAGTCTTAACGCAAGACTAGAACCTGAGACTGTGGAGCTTGCATACTTTATTTGACAGCTGGTAGAAGCTTGTAACATGTGTAAGTTTGAAAACTAAGTAGGATGAACCATGATAGTTGCAACGGAAGGATGCAAATGGATCATACTTGGCACGGAATGTGTCAGCTCCCTGCTTTCACCACTGATGATTCCTAGTCCTACTGTTTTGGGTCAGGTCCAAGGCACCGGAGGGCAACGGAGGCCTAAGTCTTGAAACCCCTTTGTGAAGATACGAGAAAACTATGCAACGAACGATCCCTATGTTTTTGGTCAGGGCATGGTCAAGGGAGGTAATCTTGAGGTCATAGTGTGAAAAGTTTGTGAACATGATAACTTAACAAGGGAATGATTTGTGAGCAGAGTATACTTGGCACAGAGGGGTGCGAATTGAAGAAGAGGTCCCTATTCGTTTTGGCTTTTGGGGTAAGGTCAAAAGTCACTCAAGTCAATGAAGCACATCCATTGAAAATGTTGGGGTCGGGGATGATAGCCTTTGAACCAGAAAATCTGTGTTGAAAAATTTATAGAAATTCGGGGTGTATATCCCTTTCCATCCTCCGCGGGATGTGCGCCCATGCTTAAAGGTGACTCCAGGCAAGAGACATGTTTCCTTGCATTTCAGATATTTTTCAGCACATTCCTAACGGGGTTTTGATGGACTTGAAAGACCTCGTTACGATTGTCACAGTGAATTCAAAGTCTCGTCCTTGGTTGCATAGTCAACCACAGCGGGGGGGGCGGTACATCAAACTTTCAAATATCCCCCAATATCGGGACGTTGTCAACGACCAAGCAATCAAGCAAGCCTCATGTGTGCATGTAAGTACGTACGTGAGTTAGCGCTCAGCGCCCAGAAGTAGCATAATGCCAGTTTATATCATAATTCTTTCAAACATTGATACTGTATCATTGAGCACAAATTGGATGCCTAATCACGCTGGTGGGGAGTCTCCAATCATTTCTAGTTGAATTATGGCCTACAACCGATTAAAAAATATCACCAGAAGCAATAAATTGCCCACTCGCCAACATCTTTTCGAACTCGCTCGGGATCCGACGTTACACACAAAGTCTATTAGAGATGCCCATTGAGTTCAGTGGATGTGGAGATTCCACTGTACAAATTTCCTATTGACAGGCGTCGTGGAAGGCGTAATAATCTGATTGTGTCATTTTAATCATGTGACTGCTTTTTTTGTCAGATTGATTTATGTCGGCAAAATCCAGTCATTTTGTTCGAAATTTTCGCACAGAAATTGGGGTGAAAAATGCTAATTACGAAAGGGGAAGGGGAGTAAACTTATAAAGTATGATGTTTCGACGAGGCCATGCTAAAATCGACTGACGTGATCCAATAACCAGTTATAGGGACTGCGTATAACATTGTTATCGTGTATTCGGTTTATAATAGCAGGTAGGGTCGCCGCCCCACGTCACAATTTTGAGGATTCTCATAGTACGTTATAAGATGGCGCTGTTTCACAGTAGCGTTGTTGTTATGGCGCATTAGCCAAAGCGGGAAGTTTGAAATTGGTGTTTTAATCTTGGAGGGGGTCGTTCGGAGCGTCAGAAATAGAATGAAAGTGGTTTGAAAAGATGCCGCAGATAAAAGTAGGGAAAAAATGTCTATTGCCTGGAGTTCCCCTTTTAAGTCTGTTGAGGTCAAACTCCTTTTTCATCAACCGATGTGGGAAGGAGGCAGAAGGCATGTGGATTGTTAATGATTAACCATTCCTTCATCAGTTCATTTCTGAGTTATGTCCGTGGACGTGGTACTAATCAAGAAAACCATTTTTGGGGTTGCCTCACTAACTAAGAAGCACAGATTGAATTAAAAAGTTGCGAGATGGCCTCTCAATTTTTTATTTTTTTTTAAATAGCCTATGTGGAGCCTCAGCATTTCCTGTGCAATTGGGTAACCTTTTACAACAATTCTTCTCCATGAGCTACAAGCAATTCTGGGAGACATCGGTCATCCCTGAACCATTCCCGCGTGCCGATGGTGTTCCCAACACCATGTTGCTTTTAATAGCCGGGTTACTAAGATTTAACGTTTACAGCACCAAGTTCAGCGCTGACCAATCAACTTTACATTTAACATGATTTCATCGGTAATAATTCATGTCAACTTGAACAAGAACACTGCACTGGGTTAGACAGGTACATATATAATACTTCGCAGATTTTTAGCTGCGGGTAAGCGCTCTCCAAGTCATCAGGTGTCTCTTCCGTCTGTTCGTTCGTTCGTTCATCGGATCTGTTCGTCCCTATTTTTCGTCCACTTCATTTCGTACTTCTGAACCGTACATGCGATCATTTTCAAACTTGGGGTGGATGAAGCAATGCATTGGCCTAGCATAGAGATACATTTCATGTTTTGCATAGTGGAATTTAGATTTTTGATTGAATCCGAGATATTCCAATTTCCAACTTCTATTTAGCTAGCTCTCTGTGAGAGGTGTTTGTTTACATTACTCTCATCCCGTCGCAGACCGATCCATGTTCCCTTATCTGTCTGAAGGCCCAGATCTGCAGCCAGTGGATCATAAAACCTATTGTCCCGGGGAAATGATTCGTCCTCTCACACCTCCGCTCTAATTGTTGGCTGGTTGTTTTTACATTTTGATTCTGTTTAGGTAGGCCTTATTAACGATGTACCATGCCCTAGGAATCATTTAGTTGAGTGGATGATTTAGCTGGGCACTATAGCAATTTAGGCCAATGTGCATTGTGGTAGACATGTTCCGAACTTCCAAGCCATTCCAGGTTTGAAGATGTCAGTAAAGGTCATTAATTTGAACAACAATAAATGTGTGGGATTGGTGAAGAACAGACAGGGTATTCAGCCTTGGAAATTTTGCCGTCCGCAGCTATCAAGACTGTTTCCGACTTGTCTGTTTTTTTTTTTTTTTTTTTCAACCAAATGGATTCTTCGAAGAACAATTAAGGGCGTTAGAACAAATAATCGGACCTAGATAATGGTGCACGTGAGGTCAGTGACTTTGCTGGACATGCCACACAGCCGCTTGCATTGTCAATCTCAGTTTTGCGGATTCCGAACTATGGCATGGCGAGCCTGTAGTGTGTCAGTCGCTTCTGGGGGGGGGTGGGGGGGGGGGTGGGGGGGGGGGAGGGGGGGGCTGTCTGAAGCTGCAGAATGGAGATTCATGGTAAGTCCTGGTTACAGGTACCAAGAATTTATTCCCCGACGTCAGAGCCGTTACTCTCCGCATCACTGTTCCAACCGACATCGACAAAACCGATCGGAAATTTTTTGGACTTACAGCCAACGGTCTCGCTGATGCCTGTCCTGTATAATCAATTGGCTTGGTTGGATCATCAGTGATCATGCTGGAGACCTAACCTAACAGACCTTTGAAGGACAAGTACACGAGGATGTATGTAAAGAGGCTAGACGAGAAAGCCGGAGAAATAACTGATCCGTCAGTCCAACCCCAAAGTTCTACGAACCCTTTCTCGTTACGGAGTTACAGTCCTTTGAAATTTTGTGCCTGTGTATTGCGCAATATCTAAAAGCATTCCGACTATGTATAATAATTCATGTCTAGTCCTACTTATCACAACGCTGCAAAAATAAAATGTGTTCTCTTTTTGGAATTCACACATTCTGTCTCCCTCTTAAAAGCACTTAAGTCTATGGAGAAGATTGCTGTAGTGGGGTTTTTTTGGATATTGTTGATGTACTTGGTGGAGGAGACACCAGAACTTCTCTAAATTTTACTTACTTCACACAATGGCACATGAAATCATAACATAATTTTCCGTCTTGTCCATGTGTGACGTCTTGCGCTATTGCGCAATTGAGATTCCTCCTCAATTCTCTGCATATGGACCAAACTTTGGCCAATCACTCTTCATTGAATATCTTATGGAAATAAGGTTCGAACCTATTCTCCATGATGTAACCAATTATATCCAAGCCTGCGGGTGTCCTTCGAAAAGGGACAGGGCCTATTGCTTCTGTACGTGGTACTCTGCATCAACAGACTAGTAGGGAAAACAATCTCCAGTCTCCCGACTTGAAGCGCCGTGGGCTCTAGATAGTTCTACCACTACTAGCAGACTAGAATTTATTAACTGAGGCTGTGAACCACTCCTACACAGCTAAACTCGAACGTTGTAATTTCGGTAGTTACCAGATAGAGTGACACTAACCGTAGGTTGTCTATCAGATGCATGAGCTCCCCGACGTGTTTTCATGTGGGAGTACATTCACATGATTTACCGGGATGGCCATCCTTCCTCTCTTTTGGGATGATGTGGCTTCAGGGTCTCTCATGGGGATCGCTAAAATACTAAACTAAGAAGGCAAGAAGGCCCCACCAATGGATTTCCCCATCCTCTAAGCTTGTATGGAAATAAAAAAATACTGACTAACAGCCAGAGTGTGGTTTACGCAGACCGTGATTGCAGAACGGGAATATGTACAGGCGTCAGCAACGATATAGTAGCAATTCGTAGGTATATTGATGCCGGGGCTCGCTTCGGTACAAGGCATTATAATTTTTGTATCATCACATTAGTTGAAATTGCAGACATGATATCCATACTTTCATGCTAGGTATATGTGGGGGAGGGTGGACTTTTCACGTACGCTCGAGCTGAATCAATGCACCGTACTCCATGTAACAAATCCTGCATCTGCCTTGTTGGTGGGCTACACAGTATTTGACAGTACTTTGCACTGATAACATCACTGAAATACGTCTGAAATACCCAGACGCGGATCTGGAAACAATATTGGCGCGGGGTGGTAATTATGGTTTTGGGTGTGTAGCCGCCGCCGTCCCAGGCTCCGCCGCCGCCGGGGAACTTTAGGCGTTAGCGCAATAACTCTTTACGCCTCATCCGATTGACTCGAAATTTGGTACCGCCCCAGTGAAATCTCGGATGAGTTCAAAATGGTCATCACTGCCAGGGACGTCGCGAGCGGGAGGGGGAGAGGGGGGGGGGGGGGTGTCTGACCCCACCAAAATCGTCAGAGCAACCTCGCAGTTGGAATTTTTCGAATATCCAGCTGGAATTCCGACAGATCGTCAGATTGGGTATTTTACGACTGAGGTCCTCGGCCCAGTCAACTATGTAAATTTTCCAACTCACCCAACAGGAATATTCTTTATTCAGTAAAAACTGGTGTTACGATTACAACAAAGGATGGTAATATTTTTTTATCGCTATATAAAAATAATGTGCAAAAATTTGCGCGCTTCGCGCGCAATACCGGTACTCTGTCCTTCAATAACGAGCATATTTACAACAATGTGATTGGCTGTCGCTATTGTATGACAATCAATTGTGTCTAGTGCTATGATTAGAGATTAGGGTAGAGATTAGATTCGCGTACAACCAATACGGAAAGAAAAGTAGTAATGTGCGAATTGACCCTCAAGCATAATTTTACATTAGGCTAGTGTAATTTTGTAATCTCGCATGGGATTAAATTATACAAATAGCGTCCTGAATAGTCAGGGAAGGCGTGGACATACGAGATCCTGTTTCCAGATGTCCGGGGGCAAAACCGGAAATCAAATTTTGCGCGCTCGCGCGCACTGGTGATTAGTAGTGCGCAGCCTGCAAACTCCTGAACATTCTGGCCAAAAAGTTAAAGTCGGGGCAGCGATAAGACCGAGGTCTGACAAAATGTCCAAATTTCGCACTGATTACAGAATTTTGATCACAAAATGCCAGGGTGTGAAGCTCGGTACATGCAGCCGAAAACGCCCGGGAGGGGTCATTCGGTCATCTGGGGGGCTTGTGCAACTAAAAATTGTTTTGGACGGTGGACGCTCTGCGCCAACCTATGGTGGCGCTCCGCTTAGATATTATTATTGTGCCTGTGTGAACATGTCTCTGTCTCCTCTTGTTCCCCCAGTAGAGAAGTTCGGCGACGCCATTGGCTGACGGGCCAAACTTTATGATCAACTGCCCGAAAAACGTCGAAGTTTGGGTGCACTGTACCATTCTTTTCTTTGTTCCTTGTTCTGTCCGTGATCCCATTTATAACGAATCTGGCAATTTGTCGCCCTCTAAATTTGATGGTCCCCGTATACCTGTGTTGGCGGCCGCTGTCAGGTAAGAATTACATTATATCATTACACCAACCCCCAAAAGAACTTACTGCCCATGATGTGGCTCAGTACAATTTGGCAGAAAAAAATCACAAAATCCTGATTAGCAGGTCGCATCTGAGGACGGGAAATGGAAAATTATGTTCTGGTTTAGGAGTGTCATAATCCATCAGATTGCATCTTAGGCCTCCTGAAAGTGGGAGGCGGAGGGATTCGGAGGTCTTCTGAAAGTGAGATTTATAAATTCACTGAATCTTGCTGCCCACGATTCAAAATCCTGAGCAGCAAGTCGCATCTAGGACATGTGAAACTGCGAATTATTTATGGAATGAAGTGAGTGTTTTGGAGTGCGTATATATTGCACCAAATTGTATCTACTGTCACGGAAAAAGCAAAAATTTTGCAAAGGGGAGGGGGCACACCCCTACCGTTGAACCCTCCCCAGATCCATTATCAACTTCAGCACTCCGCTCAAAAATACATCCCATGCACGCCACTGATGTGTTACGTAATATTTGGCCGACTGCGCAGTCTGTGTGTCAGTGTGCGCTTGTGGAGACCATCCGCCCGTCGCTACTCTCCAAACTTACAAATACCGAGAGTGCCTTTAAGGCCAGTCTGAAAGAGCAATTTGTATATAGATACAGTTATAGGTATGCGTTTTGTACTTGTGTATCTCACTCGAGCCTTCATGGCCGAGTCGCCACCTTCCGTGAATTAGGTGGATAGAGATTGCCACATTCCATCCACGAAAACAATTCTTAGATGAGATTGGCCTCAATTGACTCACTGAACTTCTCATATGTGAACTGTCGGTCCTCGGTTATCCATTTTCAAGTTTACCAAAACTTAAAATAGAAAAGAGCCCCCCCCCCAAAAAAAAAAAAAACTGACAAAAATTGGAACGCCAAAAATGGCACCTTTCAGTACAGGGGGTAGGGTGAGTTGGAAAAAAATGAAATCGGGCCGTTTGAATTTTTCACTTCTTCACCCCCCCCCCCCCCTCCCAATCATAGGACCCTTTGCTAATTCTGATCCTGCAATCTTGGGGAGCTAATTTGCATACTTTCACGGCGAAATTTTCATGTTAGTCGGATTTGAACGAAACTTGGTGGGTGGGGACTATAGTTGATCCCGAAAAATGTGGAGGTCATTTCAAGGTCATCGAAGGTCAAATTTGCGAATTGAGGCGATTTTTCCAAACTGCGTCAGATTTGAACGAAACTTGGTGGGTAGGGATTATATTTGATCCCGAAAAAAAAATGTGGGGGTCATTTCAAGGTCATCTGGTGGTCAAATTTGCGACATTAATGCGATTTTCCAAACTTTGTCAGATTAGAACGGAACTTGGTGGATGGGAGTTACATTTGTTCCTCACAAAGTTGTAATTCCATTTGAAGGCCATCGTGTGTCAACTTTGCATAATTTACTTCCATGGATTATAAATAACAAAACTTGGTGGATGAAGTTTATCTTGGTTTCTGACCGAAATGGGGGTCTTTATGGGTGTTAGATACTTCTTCTCTATGATTGCTCAAAAGCGGGGATATTACACGTGGGCGGTTTACCCGCCTACACATGTCTAAGTTGATATGACACGTTCCGTTTATGCGTATGACCGCATCGGGGAGCGCGGGCGCGTGAAGGATAGTTATGAAACTGAGAACCCCAGATCATAGGTAAGTATGCAATTCCATCCATTCAAGCTGGCACAAAACATCACATCGTTGTCTGATTCAGAGCATTCATTATTTTCCTGAATTCCATGGACAAAATTCGGTCGGGACTTCAAGAATTCACGCCCAACCCGTTTCCCTCCTCCCCTGAGACTGAGTGGATAATGCAAATTATTTCTCGAGAACGAAGTGTGTGCTAATATTACGCACAAAAAGGAGTGGGTTTTGTTGCTATATGGTACCATTTTGCATCAAAGCCAACGGGAAATGCAACGCCCTAAGATCAGGTGAAAATTGATATACACCGAATTGGCATCTGGGGCCTCCTATAAAGCAAAGGTGAAATGCAAAAGAGGACGGGGACTTCCTTACTCCCCTAACTGGCCCACCCTTCCGGAATTGGTGGGATCTTGGCCGACGCTTACAATCAAACGGAATGCGATGGCAGTCGGAAAAAAATTAGCTCATTCGGTAGAGCTCCAGCTTCAAAACCATTGATGCAAGTTCGGAGCCCATTGGCAGCCCAGGATTTTTCCCGCGTGCTGTTGGACAAGGCATTCTCCTGCAAATTTTCTTCACGCCACCCACGTGTGAAAAGTATTGTACCTTGTGAGGTGACTTGTATCGAGCGCCGTATGTGGTTGCTTGGATTTTGGAGTCCCCGGGGGATTACGATTAAGTGACCTCTGGAATGGTGCGTCGGGGGAGTACAAGAAAGCGGGTGCTGCTGTATGGTCCGGGGATATGGACAAGTCCACGATGATCAGGAGCTGTGAAACGCTTCGACAACCGGCAAAGAGGACCTGGAAAGCGCTATATAAGACGAGATATTATTATTATTATTTTATTTATTATTATTATGCTCACGTCAGGCTTCCGTCGGTGTTCTGGAGTGTTGACGAAAATGACGGACCTGTGGCGAATGAATTAGAAAAGACTAACAGACGACGCGACTGGAGCATTCCTCAGCACTGACAGGAAGTGTCCGAGGTGTTACTTTTCGGACCCTCCGTCAAACCCTCCGTCTTGACGGGGTACAGACGGTCGGGAGAAGCTTGAGACACAACCTCGCTACTGACAAGGTTGTGACAAATCTGACAAGGTGATCCAAGTGTATGACAAGCCAAAACTCCCGTCATCCTCCGTACGAAGACTGACGGAACATTGACGGACCGAATTGTGAGTCCAGCGCAAGGTCATCTAATTCCACTCCTTCAGAATTTCTCTCCCACGCCACTCGTGGAAAACTGCAGCCCGGTTCCGAGTTCTTCCAGACATCATGGCCTACTGTAAATTGTGACCCCATTCTCAATAATCGATTTCTCTTGATTCACGTACCATTATGTTCTGCCAAAACATAGCGAACCCGTGATCGGTGATTCTGTTTCATCAACTTTCATGGGCTTATTAATAACTAATCATCAACAGTGTTCGGTGAGATGAACAAATCTCAGGAGATGTCAACTTTCGGAGATACTGCCTAGTACTCAATAATACTCCTCATAAACGTGGTTCTGTAAGAATGAACAATCTCAGGAGATTGTCAAATTCGGAGGTACTAGCCTGATGTAGATTTCTTGACTTTTTTGTTACTGAGAATGTTTTCGTTTGTTTGACCTTGCCCCGTCCCAGTATATAATCCACCACCACCCCCGATCCCCTAACATTTGTACTAGAGCGCTTATATGCAGAAGAGAAGCCAATGTGGAGTTAATTAGGGGGGGGGGGGGGTGATGGGGCTGATAAGCCTTCGACATTCATCACTATATACCAGCCGGTACGGCCACATTACGTTACCTGTGTAGTTGTACTTATGTTGGCATAGTTACAGAATATGTTCATGTTGCTACATGGTATCAAACGATGGCTCTGATGGTTCGAGGGAATGCGCCCTTACATATAGCTTCCCACTCTCCATGACAATAAATACCATGTTGTATGGGCCCCTAGAAAATGTTGCAATATTTGATATACACCATCTGTAAAACGTCTACTGAACAGTGGAGAAAAGTGTTTCCTTTCATCGGTCACATAGGTCATGGGGGGGGTGCTGATCCCATCTCCCCCTCCCATCTCTCCGCTTGCGTACGCCGCTGATCAGTGTATTCCGAAACAAAGTAGCACTCACTGAGAATGTTCCCATAATCTGCAATACACATTCTATGAAGCAAGGAGGGTAGGGCTTTGCGTCGGGGCATATCTCCGACAAAATTCACTGAAGAGAGTAACAAACTGAATGTGTTTCACGATAATACACACAATAGTGCACCTACTCACTACAAAGGCGTCAATCATGGGGGTCCACAGTTGAACCTAAACACTACCCACTCACTATCTACCCCCATGGCCATGACTTCTCGCGGATTTCGGTCACTTGAAAATGGATTTTTCCAGTGCATAAATAAATAAATAAATAAATAAATAAATAAATAAATAAATAAATAAATAATAAATAAATAAATAATAAATAAATAAATAAATACAAGACAGTAGTAGCAGTCTAAGTGCATGAGTAAACTCACCCCTATTGGTAGGCGAGTATGGGGACTAAGACTAATTTGGCAAAAATGTTGCATGGATTGCTGGTAAGAGACGTAATATTTGTTACATACCTCAATTGAATTATATTTTTAGGTTGATTTTGTTAGTGTATCTTGTATTTGTAAAACTTCGTCAACACTGCAATATCTCCCTACTACCCCTATGTTTTTACTACATATTGAAGGGGGGGGGCTAAACTTGATGATTGACTATGTAAGGGGAGCGCCACCACAGATTGGCGCGAAGCGTCCACCAATATCGAGGGTTCAACGCCATCCAAGATACCGAATGGCAGCTTCCGAGTGTTTTATGCTGCGAAAACCTAGCAGTAAAATTGATCTCAAGCCCGCAATTTCTGAAATTCTTTTTCAATGGCTTACTCAAATGAGTCCTGATATGGATAATCATTATCAAGTCGTTTCGATGCTTAGGCTGCACTGTTCCGCATTCACGCCCCCTTCATATTTGCCCTGCTCCCCCACACTTTCACTCCACCCCCTTTGTGATTCCTTACGCGACCGCCCACCATCCCCCCCCCAAATTGGGTTTTTTTAATAAGCCTTGTATCGACTGCAATTCTCTCAGAGCACAAAACAGATATAGAAGCAGAGGTTACCAAAAAGTCCTTAATACCAAATGGTTATCAGCCAGTGGGCAAATGCACTGGAAATTGAGAAAAATCGTAATACTGTAATGTCTAATACCACGCCCTATTGAGTTGGTACAATGAAAGTGAGTTCCACATGGTAGACCACATACGAGAAAATTTCTCTTGCGCTATTCCCCGAGATGTTTCAGGCCGAGAAGTCAATGTCGAACAGACATTTTACCAGTGATCTGAAGCTGTTTCACCCTTCTACGGAAACATAACTAGTGATTGAAGTGTTTTAGTACGTGATGTAAACGGCACTTATTGTGTTTGTTTGGCAACACGACGTGTCGCGGTCGTTACGAAGAACTGACCCAGAAGGTCACATGGTCAAATTAGGTCAAAAAGTCAAAGGAAATCAAAGTTGGTCACCAGATGTGGTTTGCCCAGAGTCAAAGACGAACGAAACTATGCATCACCCCAACCCCCTGAAATTTTTCTCCTTTGCTAAGAATATGAAGATTTTTGAAATTTACCAGTGTTCTAGAGGCTGTTTTACCCTTTACAGGAGACATAGTGGATGACAGCACAGGTGATAGCATTTGCAGTAGTCCGTGCCATTGACTTATGGTTTGTTGCAACAAGACGAGTCTGGTCCCGTTACAGAAAAAATGACACGAACGGTCACAACGGTCATTAGGTCAAATGAGGTCCAAAGGTCAATGAGGTCTCAAAGTAGGTAATCGGACATGATCTGGAAATTTTTTTGTAGTACACAAACGAACAAAACTTACCATTGCAACATTGCATCTGAACATGGTTTAGTTACCAAGAATATAAAGCCTGGATTGCCCTATGGTGACTTTTGAATGGACTTAACTGGCCACTATAGGCACTAAAAAAAAATAATAGGGTTCATCCTCACCAATGAGCCAACACGCGTCGCGTGCTAATGTGAACTTGATTCCTGTTTACGTTCGTTAGATATCGTTGATAAGAGTTCACAGCACACACATACGCAATCGACTGCATGTATTGTTAGCTTCGGCAAGGAATCAAGGAAGAAGGCCTGCAGGAGTAACTCCTGGGGGGGGGGGGGGTAGGGGGTAGAGCTGACGGAAATGGACAACGTCCAATGAAGGAGCAAACACCAAGATGGTTTAAAGGCCAGGTCTTGGGCAAACAAAAGATAGGGCGGTGACGGAGAACCCTTCTTTCATTGATAGTTTGGAACAACCACAGAATAAATTTCAGGCATTTTGTTTGTTATGGAACATTATATGTCTTCACAAGGCATGGTACATCATATATCTGAACACGACCGGCACATGAAAATATCCGCGCGCGTAGCGATGCCAAAATTTCGAAAATGGGTCAAAGAATTTTAACTCCACTTGATCATTAGGTCCATTATTCATTTTTTTAATACACGGTGACTCTACGGCATCTGTCGTACGGGTCAGCGAAATAGGCAGTTGGCCTCAATATTGGGACGGGGGACAAAATGCGTTGTTGCGTCCCCAACCAAATATTGGGGGGGGGGAGCCGTCCCCGTCCCACATGAATCGCCGCCCATGTAGGCCAGACGCCCAGTATATATTCCTAACCCTCGAAAAATAGTGCCTTGTTTTTGAAACGCCATTTCTTCTTCTCTGTTACCTATCATTACCTGCTGGGTTTGTCTTTTTTGCCTGCAAGTCAATGAGCATATTTGAAAGTAACAAATGGTTAGTTTGGTGGGAATCAGGAAATATTGTTCACTGAGTTGCTATTTTATCACTTTTACTGAGACTTGGGAAAAGGACAACGAAGGGACACAGGATCTCGTCGAGTGAAGGCACGGTCGTGTTCTGACCTCGTCGGGGTCGCCGAAAAAGTAAATACGGTCGATGTCATCGTAGTTAATGGTGGACACTTACAATTATCTTGGTACGCCTAGGCTCGATTTCCGTTGGAAGATTTGGGGGGGTGGGGGGATGATTGACTTGTAGACTACTAGCGAGCGCCACTTGGTTGGGGCGGAGCGTACAAGGCAATTTTTGGCACATGAGACTTTCTCAGATGGCAGGAGATGGCACTTAGCATGTCTAACCGGCTTGTCGGGAGGAGGGTTTTTTTTGTGTACGCTCCAACCATCTGGCTTACAAAAATTAAACCGAAATCCCAAATGGGTGAACATCCATCGCTGGGTCCGGTTTGTAGCCTCCATATGGGGAGTGTTACACGCTCCGATGAGCCGTTCCGTTGAAATAAGTCTGACACTGTTGCTATGTGCTCACTACTGACGGAACACAACTTATCCAGTGACAGGCCACGTGAGCAGATAATCTAATGAACAAATGGCTTGGACGGTACTATCAACACTTGCCCCATCCCCGGTAACCCCCACCCCACGCCCCCCCCCCCCACCATGGCTGGGCCTGGCGTCTATGGAGTTCAACACAGGCAGCCGTTCATAGTACCATCAATTTGTCACCAGTGTTTACCTCATACCTCCGCGGACTGTCGCCCTCGTCCCAATGACTCTTGAACAATACTGGGTGATATTAGATAACAGAATTTAAAAAAAATCAATTAAAGATAGACAATGCAGCCGTGGAATAGAATCGAGTGAATATTTGAATATATTCAGCCTGTACACCCGTAGTTTGAAACTCTACATCGGATATATTATTGAAATCTGGCGTTACAATGAGACTAATCTTGCGAGGAAGTTAGCCTTCCGTACACGAAGTTGAGCTTCGGTAATACAGGGGCGTCCGGACCGTTTTGAAAAGGGGCACATCGAATGCAAACTTCCATCTAAATGGAGCGCCACCAGCGGTTAGCGCGAAGCGTCCCGAAAATTTCAGATTTTCATAACCCTCCAGATCGACTGATGCGGCACTTGCCAGGCTCAATAAAGCACCCATCTACAATGTGGATTTGAGTTAAAGACAGCCAATAAAGTTGTCATTGTTCATACCCAGGATTTACCGAATATCAACAATTGCATTTTTTTATTACCTTTTCTACTCTGGCTTTTGTTTGCGGATCCAGGTATTGCGCGAGAAAAGGGAATATATTATCAGGAGAGAAATATATATTATCATATCGTTAAAATATATGCATGGGAGAAATTATCCCTATTTCAAGAAGATTCATTTGCCAAATCAAGAACATTTTCTGATTGTGGAATATTTTTATAATGCAAATATTGTTCCCCCTCGAAAAATATTTCAGCAGCACATAATATGTTTCGATGGGAGAAATTTAATTTCATAAAATAAATACGTTTCCCAATGATCGAAAAATATTTTTGTTGCAATTGAATTTTATTTGCTCTTCCCATTATATATCAACGTTTGTTTTTATTTTTTTTTATTACGTAGTCTTCGCAACCCTGATATGTTTGCCAACAAAATATATGTTGGCAACGGCAATTTGTTTGCTCTGCTCCATAATTTTATTATCAACGAAAAAATATATATTATCCACGTAGTCTCAGTTCAGTCGTTTCAGTGATTCATCGTTTACCCCTGGCGTAGCATCATCCCGCCATGCTGCTTTGCGCACCACGCGTAGCGCGAACTTACTACAGAAACCTTCTTCAACGTGAGCTTGAAGTAATGTGGGTGCGGCATCTACTACTATACTAGGCCTTTGCAGTAGCTGGCCTGATCTGGGACCCATACCCCTGAGTGACAAAATAGTCGTTCCCTATTTCCCCCACTCTCTCGACGGGGCCGAACCCATGGTGAGGGTGGAATAGTGAATAATGTCGGACATATCAAGTTTCAAATAATATCCCCTAAACAGTGAAATTCTATAGCCCTGGTGCTACAATTATCCAGAGAAAAAATTTGCGCGAGCATGCCTCCGTCCAATCGTTGATCCAACTTCCACAATTTACGAAGACAACTCCAAGTATGGAATCACTTGCGATTGCATTTCATTTATATTCTGGACCCCTCGACTTCTACCAAGCATGCATCATCCAACATATGATAAACCACTTAAAAAAAATAGTCCCGTTGGAGTATGCTAATTCCTCATATCAGTTTCTTCCTTATCAGCCCTTGAAAATCGTATCCTATAGTACGAAAAGTGGAAAGCCGCGGTGTTGCCAAGTTGAGGAATGCACCAGGTACCCCTCAGTACAGTAACGTAATTACATCGTGCATTTCACGGCCTCACGGTACCCTGACGATTAGAAGCAACGGCTGTCCATGGGGCTACGTTGATAATATATAAGTATTTTTTTTTCTTGCCAACAAATACTTGTATCCAAATATATTTTTTCGGTTTTAACATTCCTCTAGTATCTGCAATATCGTGTTCGGCAACGTGTGTTGTCATGGACAATATCTCCAATGGAAAATATTTTGTTACAAACATATTCTGTAGAACAATATAATATTTGCCTTGTACATATATATTCACCTGGGAACATAAATAATCTTTCCAACATAATTTTTTTTCTGGAGGATACATATATTTTAAGCAAACAAATTTTCGTTGCTAACGTATTTTTTGTTGGGGCAAACAATATAATTGTTGTAAATGTACTATTCTAATTGTTTGGTTCATCAGGAAACTTATTTTTTGACGGGAAATTTTTTTTTTCCATCGAAACATATTGTGTGCTTCCGAAATATTTTTTGAGGGAACATATTTCCCATTGTGAAAAATAGTTCCACAATCAGAAAAATATTTCTTGATTTTGGCATATATATTTCTTCCTGATAATTATTCCCTTTCTTCTCGCGCATCTCTAGGGGTCTACCAAACGGTCCCTCTGGGTATCGAAGGGAAAGCCATAGGCGTCCGGGAACCACTTTCCATTTGGGGAGCCAAATTGTATCCGAACTTTACACGTCAACATTGGAAACTACCGGGCATTATATCGAAAAAGACTGCAAAAAATCCACGCATTTTTTTGCCTTTTTCCTTCCCAAATTCCCACACGTATTTTCGCCCGAATTCTTTTTTATCTCAGAAATGGGGGGGGGGCAGTCTGTCCCCCAGGCTTCTGAAATGATTCGAGTGAACAAACTGATTCGAAAGCAATTGCATCCCCTATTTAGCCTACCACGCCTTGAAGAAAAACGTCATTGCGCGCGAAACACTTGAAAATTAAGCACTTTTGGCTTTCGAACTCGGTATGAAAACATGGGTAATCCTTAGACTTTCGGCCCTAGTCGGGCCCGATCTTCAACCTGGGTCGTACCATGATAGTGGACTTTAAGAACAATTTCTTTCCACGCGATTCTTTGTTTGGTTAGACCAAAATTGAACATTTTAGAGTGATAAAAATCGGGCAATTGCCATATAACGGTTTCCATGTTTATTTCAGATTGTCCCCATATTTCTTTGTCTTATGTTTTATACGCATAATCTATCTATCTACTCTTCTATCTATCTATCTATCATTATCTATCTATCTATCCTATCTTATCTATCTATCTATCTTATCTATCTATCTTCTATCTATCTATCTATCTATCTATCTATCTTCCTATTTTTCGTTATATCTTTGTTCCAACTTGTTACAATAACCTCTTCTGCGTTCGAGTTTCGATAAAGTTGTGCTTTGGGGCCTCCAGTAGGGCCACACAAAGATCCAGGGACCTAAATGAAGGCAATTTTATAGTGTTTAAATCAATGGGGAGTCTAACGGAGGTCCGCTACCACACAGGGCTCACATATGCGAGTCGATTTATCATCAATCACCAACAGCTCAATACAACCATGGTGCCCCGAGCCTGCTGACAACAATATACGAAGCCGTTTCATAAATTAGAGGGCTGTAACTCTTTAGTATACACACGGTCGAATATTCACTATTTTTCGTCTGCAGGACTCGTTTGACAACGCCCCAAAATTGGGATTCTGCCCATTACAATTCAGGTGACATAGTTGTCAGTCATCAGTAGCACACGGTCGTTGATAGGGTTGGGAGCAACCCTGAAATATATTCGCGAAAGATCGCCCTTGTATTTTGGTCCAAATATTTTCAGAATAACTTTCAATAACTCTTCAATCCGAAAAATCGATTTATCGAAGAATGATGCGTTTGTGGAGCTGTAATGAACCGAAACAACTGTTTAAGAGTATGTCTGCGCCGGCCTATTGCGGCTTGTTTGGTATCGATCGCCGCACGAGTTCGCAAAATATTAATCTTTCATGGGATTAAAAAGATCTCCTCTATCGTATGCTAAAAACTAATTGGAGGTTTGTTTAAACCAATTCCCACATCGTATTCTATGTGAATTTGATAGATTTATTTTTCCAGCAGCATGGCTGTTTCCCGTAATTTTAGTGAAAAGAGGAATGTCTAATTGCGCCAATCCCACGTTGATGTCGCACCGCCCCCTACTCCCACTACTTAAGGATTTATGGATTAAAGAAAATAGGCATATCCTTTGGTTCCCATATCTTGTGTCATAATACCAAAAGTTTCGAATTGGCAACTAAAACATCACTGTCGATATCTCTCTGATTTGCTGATCTTAGTGGCGTCAACTGCCAATTCGGTAATGCATCTTGGTTGATGACTCTATACTGCAAAAGTTCTTTCGCGCTGATCTGAATTCCTTTTTATAAGTCGGAGTTTAAATAGCTTTAGGTATTTCTTCTGGTAGCTCTGTAGCACCTTCAGACATGAAAAAGTCCTCTGTGGTTCACTTATCGAATCTTCCAGAATTCGAGGGTTCTATCTTCTCCTCGATTCCAAGTTGCTCCAGACATAGGCGTCAATCCGTCTTCAAAAGTGGTGGATATGGCCAAAGTGGAGGGGGGGGGGGGGGGGACATGACCTCGCCGCCCAACAAAATATTGTGTGAAATGAAAAGTCATTGGAGGCAGTCCCCTCAACAATTTGGGGAGACACGACCCCCCGTCCCCCCCCCCCCCACCAGGATTTACGCCCATGGCTCCAGACCCTGAAGTTTGTAGTGCTTATAAACGCTCTCGAAATCAGACTTTATGACGCAGCCGTGGTAGAACGTTTTAGCTCTAATTCACATGATCTTTTCCGAACCTCAAAAAGGCCTCTCCAACGTAAATACAATACTCCAATGTGGACGGATAAAAGAGTTAATACAAAGTTCAAGCTTCTTCACCAGATACTCAAATGTTCGCTTAATGACACCAAGCGAAATTGGTGTCTTCTTTTGCAGCCCTGTACAACTGGATACTAGTTTATGATCATTTTGAGATGAAATTCCAAGTCTTTTCTGTCTTGAGTATATTTCCATTTAAAGGTGTATTAAATTCTCTATTGTTTCTTCACCATGTGCATTACTTTACCATTTTCCGTTCCCCGGGCATTGAACATTTCAGCGTCCTCATACATCACTCATTTCTGTAGATTTTAAAGTCCCTCTTGTAGCGTATGACAGCTTTCAGAAGTACTAACCTTTTATAAATCTTTGTATAATCTGCGTTCCTTTTAAGGTCCGAGTACTTCACTACATCTGGTAGGTCATTTACGTAAAGAATAAACAGGAGTGGGCCCAACACTGACCCCTGGGGCACTCCCCTAAAACCTCGTATGACTGTGGAATTTGATCCTGCACTGAAACACCTTGATTTCTTCTGCACAGAACCCTCCTTGATCCAATTGACAATGTACCCTGCTGCTATTCCAAAAGCTTCTAATTAATATTTAAAAAATAAAGTCGAGTGGTGTGGTACAGGTGTCAGACGTTGGCTAAAATCGAAGAAAACTATGTCCAATCCATTTCCATTGTCTCAAAGAAGAGTAGCATCTTCCCTAGCTCACGAAGATTAGTTAAGCAGATTTCCCCTTCAACAAAGACGTTTTGAGAACTCAGAAGGAACAGACAGGTGCTTCACTAAATGTTCTCGAACCTCGATTCCTTTATTTTCATGAACACTAGTCCGACTGACTGGTCGGTAGTTTCCTGCATCCTGTCGCGTCCCTTTTTGATAGTACTCTGGCCGATTTCCAATCTTCTGGTAGAATGCCCTGGTTTTCATTTACTTCTCAAGAATAGTTCACAATGGTGCAGCCACTGCTCTGCACAATCCAAATGCACGACTGAAGGATGGATTGTTGTCGACTCCTGGACTTTTAATCTCGTCTGTTTGAAAGTCCAATAGGTGATCCATACCTTATTACCCCGCAAACACACTATACTTTCGAAACTTTTTCTTATGGTTTTTTTTAAAGTGTTGATAACATGAATGTTACGGAAACGTTCCCATACCATTCCAAAAATGTTTTTGGGAAAATATTTTAGAACAGCTCAATTTCATTTCAAACTAGGAGTTACAGCAACTAGGAAACAAACATAATTAATAACTTTGACAACACTAACACAACTTAAACCCGTTTTGGCGCAAATCTGTTGCCACGAACCCTTTCAGAACGCTTTCATTTTTTTTTTTAGAAAATGTTCTCAAACGTTTCTCAACCTGAAACTTTCTGTGAAACTATGGAAACTTCTCCTAACCGTTTGTGTTAATCGCAAAAATTTTTCCGAAAAAGTAGCGCACATGTGGAAAATTTTTTTAAAAACGTTTTTGTGTTTGTAGGGTGATCCGTACTATCAACATCTGATACCTTTTTTAGGAAGTGACTCAATGTGTGGCACTTATTATCCATGTTTTCCATTGGCGTGTACTACGGGGGAGCGGGGGGCGCACGCCCCCCATGAAAATGCCGCCCCCCAGCCCCCCCGAAAAATCTGGCTGGAAAATAAATATGGCCTAGCTTGCTGTTGTGCAACAACGACTCGAGGTTATAAAACTTAGGGTATATAAATTACATTTTGTTGCCTCCAAAGTGCAATTTTTTTCGCGGCTGCGCGCGCAGAGTACGGTGACGCCTGCGCTAATGGCATAACCCGACATTTGGGAAGGCCTTTAGTCCGTGCCAGGAAAACATTCATCTGTCCTGCACTGCGCGTGCGGTGATTGTCTATTACGTCCCCAATTGTCCATATGAAAACTCTCATTCACGCGGTTCACCCCATTCTATGTGACCGGCTGACCCATGAAACATTACCCCCGACAACATTCGCGCGCTATGCTCGGGTGCTGCTACGGCTACGGTGACATATTCATTCAAAATGCCGTCAGAAAACCGGTAATACATCAGGGAGAAGGATTACTAATTTGGGGCAAACCCATTGTCTTAGTCACTGGGGCACCGCATATTCAAGTTAGATTGGGAGGAAGGGGGACGCACCCCGGCGTCCGAGGATTTTTTCAAGAGAAAATTGTAGAAAAAACAACACAAACTTGCCGGCGGCAGACTTTAAGTAAGCTTGACATGCCGAGCCTAAATCACCGGGAAGGTAATTCCGGCATCTGGGGGCTCCGTAACCAACACTTTCGGTGCGCTCCGCGCCACTGAAGGTGGGCGCTCCACGTAGTTTTGAATAAATTGATACCCCCATGAATGTCTGTGCCCCCTCCCTTGTGCCCCCCAGAAATGGAAAGTTCTGGTGACGCACTTCCCAAGGCATCCACTCTTATTCCGGAAGATGGACAAATGACTGGTGGCAAAGCATGAACTTGCGCCATGCATGGTGATGGATTTATGTAGATGAATTGTCCACTTTATTCCTATACCGATCATGAGGCCATCACAATGAATAATTGTTGGATTTTTTCCATTGTTTTTTGCTTCTGAGCCACGTCCTGACTCTAGAGAGCAACATTTTCTCCAGACCCTCCCTAAAAATCCTGGGTACGTAATTTAGAACACCTCGGAGTGCCGTTTCCGGCTATCTTGAGGGTTTGTGAAACGAAATTGGTCCTTGTAACGCTGGGCGCCAACTCGTGGTGACCATATTTCGGCGTGCAACCGATCATAGGAAAACTGCGAACAGGAGAAGCACAATGGAAAGGATTAACCCTAAATATTTAGCCAATAGTGCCTAATTTTTGATTCCCGAAAAAAAAAAAATGCCCCGACGGGGCAAATAATTGCGCGCAATAGTCCTAGTTTTGTGATTAGTAGGCTTTACTGTAAATGATTTGCAATAAAATTTAGGTAACTTTTGAGAAATTTTGATTCTTATAACATGACCAGCCCGCCATTTTTATGTCACCGCCTCTACAAAGAGGTGGCTATTTCCACGGAGTGAATTCCTTCAAATAGGGTCAGGGCATGTGGCCATTTGCCTGCTATCTAGGGGCCCTCATTTTCCAAAATTTTTCTTGGACGCTCCGCGCCAACTAATGGTTGGCGCTCCCGCTTAGATAATCCACAATGGCGCCCCCCAGTTTTTTCAAGCCCCCTGCGCCCCCCACTGGAAAATTCTGGCTACGCCACCATTGTCTCGTGTTAAATTGTAATAAATAAATTGGCAATCACTGCTCTGTCTTGCTGTCATTTTTAGCTGCGGAAGAGCATCTCTACAGTCATCATGTCCGTTCGTTTGTTAGTAATTCGATCGTCCCTTCTGCTCGTCACGTTCATTCATAACTCTAAACCACATGCGATCAGGTTGAAATTGGTAGGTTGAATCATGAAAGCTGCTACGGGCTAGCCTTAGCTACATATATGTGCGCATAGTGTTATTAGATGTTAAATGAATCCATATTACCCAATTTCCAACCTTAATTTGAGCTCTCTGACTTCCAGACAATTTTTGTTTCATTACTTCCATCCTCGGCTCTGATTAGATCTATGTAATCTGATGTAGTTTGTAAAAACGTTGGAGTCACTTACAGCTAGCAAAGGAAGTCGCACAGACGTTTCGTTTTAGTGGCAAATCCCCGTTATCCTTGCACTATGATTAAATTGAGGCCTGATACGCGGTGACACAGTCAATTGAACGCCCTAACTTTCAACAGGTTTGTGCACCCGTACCGTACCAACGACCGAATGTTTTGATTACGCATTCACAACGAGCTTGTGGGAATCCCCTTTTGTCTCGCACCTACGGAATCCAACTCTCCACGGGTTACACGACGCAATGCACAGCAGGAAGTAATACATTGCCGTATACTGTACGTCGGTATATCCCATATAGTTTCACAATGTATACATAGTTACAACCATCTAATGCAGCTGACATATCGTGCTGCGCCACTGAGATGCACTAGTTTGGCGTAATTGCATGCGAACTGATCGCATCTGGCTGTTGTTTTCTGCAATGTTAGTCGTTCGAAAATCGTATGATGGCTTTTTCGCGATGGCTCAGGGGGAAGGTCTCGAGATCAATCGTCTCCACATGGAGGGTGCCTACGGGTCTGCCTTTTTCCGTATATGTCAGTTGTGTGGGGGGAATTTTTCATATTCCCTTGACAAAGTTTCTCAATATCAAGGACCTGGACCCAAACTTATTTCTCCACAGCCTCATTCTGCAGGTGGCAACTGTACATATCAGCCAGCATGTCCGTTATATTGATGCAGTCTTTTGGAAGCATCACTATGCAAACTGTACATGAGACAGATACTGTCAGCCTAAATGCAGGTTAGGTCGAGGCTAGACGCCTATTTACAGGCTAGACTTGGTCCTAAAACTTGAGCAATAAGAATGCAATGCTACTCACCACAGATGTTTGGCATACATAATTCATAAATAATACTATCACTCTCGTTCAAGACTAGGATATATAGTGGTGCTTTACACTCTATTCCTGAAAAATCAGACACTTCTGAGGAAAACTGGAGAACCTTCTGTTCCGGACTGGCAAAACTTGTCACCGGTCATTTTCCAGCAACTGAAAGCATGAGACTATAACGTTGAAGACATTCTCTTTTCTGTAGGCTCGGATGAAGGAGGGAGTTCAATGGACGTGGTCACTTGGTATAGTTGTACTGGATATTTGGACCAAAAACTGTTGTGTGGGGTAGGAACATTATTCCATTGAAAGCCTTTTCCAACCTTGACATCAAAATTCATCCATAACAATAATTTTTGTATTTGAGAGAGGAATCATAACCCTTGGTATTGAAAAAGAAAGAAAGAAGTATATTAGTGTTGTAGCTAGTAATATTAAAGGCTATAAGCTAGTAAGAAAGTGATAAAGCCGCTAAAATTTGAAAGCTCAAAATGCAATCCACACAATAATCAGACCGTATTTGCTTCACCTAAATAGTTGATCCTTCACTTCAGATTTGATCAGCCTTCAAACGAGAGTAATTCTTGAGGACTCAATACATCTTAAATCCGTGGCAGAAGGGCATGAGACAGGTCAAATTTTAAACAATCTCAAGTGGTGATGTAAATTTTCTTCTTCTGCCCTGTAAATGTTTATATGTTCCAGTCGAATTTAGTTTTTTTTTGACAGGGGTGCTGTGTCTGCCTGCACATTGTGTATTACCAGGATGTTCATGATTGTCACTTGTTTCCATTCACATAGGAATTTGAAAAGTTTTGAAAACTGTTGCAAACTGAAACGAGTACCGACACAGCTTCTCACCTGTTCGAAATCCATTTTGAAGAAGAATATCCGACAAAAAGATCTGGACGATGAAAGAAAATTCATGTTGGCGCTTCAATCAGGTCATGCCCGCAATGAGTGGGTTATCCAAGGGAGAAAGCACTATTGTGAGACATTATCGTGAATCAGCATTGAGCAGAATATTGTTGGCTGATCTGTGAATCAAAACTGATTATGACAAGGATAAAAAGTGGAAATTTGTTATTTTTCTTTATTCTAACCCCCCTAATTTAAGAGAGAGACCAGCAGATTCCCTAAATGTGGGAACCAATCACTGATGGAGGACTTGAGGCCGGCCTTGAGCCATTTTCTCTGGCCTTGGCCTCGGAAGCAAATGCTTTCTGGCTCCAACAAATTTCCTTCTCAGAAGCCACAGCCAGTTTTGTGCCCAATCTCCCCCTCAACATCCCATCTTCCATGGTGGCCTATATTGTGTTCAGGGGTGCACGGTGGGTTCCCTGAGCATGGTAGTGCAAAATATATTTCCAAATGCGTCTGAATGATGGGTTTCATGAAGGAACCCACTATGAGTTGCCCCATGCGTAGACTGTCCTCCTGATTAATACATTTCATGAACTTATAGGTCGATGGGTGATTCCAGAAGTTATAGGGTATTTATAGGGGAGGTTACGAACAAAATCGCATATAGTGGTCCTATCAATCGCAATGGCCCATCCCCTTCAGAACTCACACCTATCAACTTTTTGTGTACATAGAAGATGCCCCCCACCCCGAGTCAGGCACAGAAATGTGAATTGAATGTGTCCTGTCGTGCGCGACAGTAAAGACTTTTGGCAGATCACTCTGATTTCAGCCTGTTTTTTATATATTCAAAGTGAGTAATAGATATTTCGATTTCAATTTTTGGACACCGTAAAGTTCGCAGTTGGCCCCACACCTCTCCGACGGCGGTAGATGGTTGTCCGATTGATATAATCCCCAATGAATCGACGTCACTGCTCGACAAATCATTTTGTTGCCGAGGGTATTTTCGTCTGTTTGAAATACGGGTGATAAAATAAAACTGCCGTTTTGATGCTTTTTAGCATCAAAGTCAATATAATTTCGCTTGTCATAGGCGAAGAGCGTCGAAGCCTGACTTCATCGGGCCGATTGCTTTTCCATCGAATTTTTACTTAGAGAAACGTCGTGAACATCGGATATTGCCGCAGATCATTGTGAACGCCGAAATAATCGGTGCTGGAAACTGCTGGTCATCCTCGACGAGTCAGTACTATAATATGGCTGTCCAGTTACTGATGAACTGAGCTTCTGTAATATGTACTTTAAGGAGCTCTGTATGTACTTTAGTTCTGCAAACCCGAATACAAGACTCATTCTCACAACCATGCCCCCTACTTTGAGCCTATTAGGTCTGCAATCGTGAAATTAGACCTATCTCAACCGGCAGACCTGTCTAAAAACGTGATAATGAAGTGTAAGCCCCTGCATGTGTTGTTTGGTCTGAGAAGTGTTTATGAATGCCCTTCAAGAACAGTCTTTGACTTGTTACAGTTCCTTTCCTGAACCTTTCCTACCAAACTAAGCTGAACTAATGAAACGGGATGTTCATGAGGACTTCCTGACCCTGCACCCATCCTACTGGAACTGAATGAATTGAAGCAGTTCCCAGAAGTGAAAATTTTGCCCCCCTGCATGACAATTCCATGCCTGTTATTGACATTTTTTGCAGATTCATTTGGTTCATAGTTTAGTGTTCCTCCGCATCGTATATTGGCCCATTACATCCAAGGAATCATCCCTGGAATCCCACCAGAATCCGAAGAGGACAAAGGTTCCGAGAAAAACTGACAGAACATATGTCCCCTGACCAAAGCTCGTGACCTCCCCATACGTTGATCCGTGGAATTCTTTCCATCCAGCATGCTGATCATGGTTGCAGAAGAGGGTCAGGACTTTGGGTTAGTGGGAAGGTGAACAGACGGTTACGGTACCTTCCGTGTGTTTCCTCATAATAGCGTGGAGATTGAGTCCATGGCAATCAATGCCCACCCTCCTGATTCCTCAAGAATGGATCCTGTGTTGTCCATTACGTAACAGTTAGTCTGGGTGGAGTGTAGGCTATACTAGTTGTAAAACCTATCCTTAATCTTGGGGGGTTACCCCCAGGCTAGCAGCGCTGCATTGAATCCATGCGGTATCCATGCAGGTGGTTCACAAATTGGGCCTTTACTTTTTTAATGAGGACATTTTTTTGGGGGGATAATTTTTAGAATAATGCATTAAATGGTTTGTTTTTTTGTATGGGTACATTGTAAGCCGTTTTTTCTCACTCACACTGACTGAAATTCCGTAAAGAGATTCTTTGTCACTATGGCGTGTGGTGCGTGTGTGGGGTGTTTGTGTGTGTGTCACACTTTCTGCCGCCAGGTTCAGGAAAATCTGAATCTTTCAAATGGGCAATTAAAAAATATCCATCTATCTTATCTAAAACTAGATGTAGGTGTTTAAACATTCCCCATCGGATATTGATTTGTAGAGTTGATTTTCCATCAGCAGGCGGTTTCCCGTAATTTAGTGAAGAGCGAATGTTCCTAGTTGCGCCGCAATCCACGTTGATGTCGCACGCCCCCTACTCCTACTTAAGGATTTATGGGATTAGAAAATAGGCAATCGTTGGTTCCCTATTGTTTAATAACCAAAAGTTTCGAATTGCAAACTAACCATCACTGTCGATAGCTCCTTGAATTTGCTGATCTTAGTGGCGGGTCACCTGCACAATTCGGTAATGCATTCCAGTGGTTGATGACTCTATGACTGAAAAGTTCTTCCGCTGATCTGAATCTTTTATAGTCGGAGTTTAAATAGCTTAGGTATTTTCCTTTCTGGTAGCTCGGTAGTCACCTTCAGACAGATGTAAAGAAGGTCTCTGTGTTAACATTATCGAATCCTTCCAGAATTTCGAGGGTTTCTATCAAGGTCTCGCTCGATTCCAAGTTGTCGGGGCGACATAGGCGTCATGCGGCCTTCTCAAAGTGGGGTTATAATGGCCAAAGTGGAGGGGTGGGGGGGACATGACCTCGCCCCAAATTTACTGTTTGAAAATGAAAAGTCAATTGGAGCAGTCTCAAAAATTGGTGGAGTACACACCCCCCGTCCCCCCCCCCCCCACCAGGATTGACGCCCATGGCTCCCGACCCCTGAAGTTGTATTGCTGATAACGCGCCTCGCATCATACTT
The DNA here is from genome assembly GCA_026419785.1 of Sclerodactyla briareus. Classification (NCBI taxonomy): domain Eukaryota; kingdom Metazoa; phylum Echinodermata; class Holothuroidea; order Dendrochirotida; family Sclerodactylidae; genus Sclerodactyla; species Sclerodactyla briareus. The sequence goes on from JAODTK010000832.1 coordinate 40,620, forward strand.
ATATGACGCAGCCGTGGTAAACGTTTGTAGCTCTACTTTCCAGATCTGTTTCCGAACAAAAGTCAAAAAGGGAAGGCCTCCAAACTTAAATACATACTCCAACATGTGGACGAGAGAAAAGAGTTATACAACGTGCAAGGCTTGCTTCAACCGATACTTAAATGTTCGCTTAATGACACCAAGCGAAATTGGTGTCTTCTTTGCAGCCCCTGTACACTGGATACTAGGTTCAAGATCATTTGAGATGACAATTCCAAGGTCCTTTTCTGTCTTGAAGTATAGTTCCATTTAAAGTGTAATTAAATTCTCGATTGTTCTTCCCATGGCCTGTGCTTACTTTACATTTTCCCGGCATTGACATTCAATCCTCATACCTCACTCCCGTTCTTAGATTGTTAAAGTCCTTTGTAACTGCTGTTGACACTTTTCAGAAGTACTAATCCTTTTATAAATCTTTGTATATCTGCGTACATTGTAATGGCAGATACTTCACTACAATCTGGTAGGAGGTCATTTACATAAAAATAAACAAGTGGCCCACCACTGACCACCCGTGGGCACTCCATAATAACTCTTATGACTTGAATTTGGAGCCGTGCACTGAAACAAATTGGATTTCTTCTGCATCAGAACCTCCTTGATCCAATGTGAAAATGTAACCTGCCTATTGCCAAAAGGCTTCTAATGTGTTTTAAAAAAAAATAAAGTCGTGTGTGTACCAGTGTCAGACGTTTGGCTAAAATCGAAGAAAACTATGTCCAATCCATTTCCATTGTCTAAGAATAGTACATCTCCATAAGCTCAAGAAGATTAGTTTAAGCAAGATTCCCCTTCACAAGACGTGTTGAGCCTCATAAACCGACAGGTGCTTCACTAAATGGCTCGAACAATCGCTTCCTTTATTTTTACAATGGACCCTAGTCATACTGACTGGCTTAGTTTCCTGCTCTGTACGCTGTCCCCTTTTTTGTGTATGACTCTGCCGATTTCCAATCTTCTGGTAGACTGCCCTGTTTCATCATTGACTTCTCAAGAATAGTTACAATGGTGCAGCCAACTGCTCTGCACAATCATGCAAGACTGAAGTATGGATGTTGTCGACTCCTGGACTTTTAATCTCTGTTTGAAGCAATAGGTGATTCCATAAACCTTATTACCCCCAGCAAACACTAAATAAACGTTTTCAAACTGTTTCTATGGTTTTTTTTTTTTAATGTTGAGTAACATGAATGTTCAGAACTCCCATACCATTCCAAAAATGTTTTTTTTGGGAAAAGAGTTTAGAAACACTCATTTCATTTCCTCAACTTAGATTACAAGCAAACTCTAGTAAACAAACGATAATATAATATACTTTGACAAACGCTAACATAACTTAACCCGGTTTTGGGCGCAAATCTGTTGCCACCGAAACCCTTGTCAGAAACGCTTTCGATTTTTTTTTTTAGAAATGTTCTCAAAACGTTTCTTCAACTGAACCTTCTGTTGAAACGTTTATGAAACATTCTCTAACCGTTGTGTTAATCTCAAAAATGTTTCCGAAAAAGTAGCGAAACCTGTTAAAAATGTTTTAAAAAACGTTTTTTGTTTTGGAGGGTGAGCGTAAATATCACAGTCTGATACCTTTTTAGGAGTGACTCAAGTGTGGGCACATTATTTCCATTTTTCCAGTGGCGTAGCTACGGGGGAGCGTGGGGGCGGCACGCCCCCCATGAAAATGCCGCCCCCACCCCCACTGACATCTCTTGCTGGAAATATGTAGAGGTCTAGCTTAGCTTTTGTGCAACAACGACAGAGGTTAAAACTTAGGGTATAATAAAATTTTTACATTTGCCCTCAAAATGGTGCAATGTTTTTTCGGCGCGCTGCGCGCGCAGAGTACTGTGACGCTGGCGCTAATGGCATAACCCGACATTTGGGAAGGCCATAGGCCTTGCGGAAACATGATCATCTGTCCGTGACTGCGCGTGCGTGAGTCTATTATTCGTGACCCAATTGTCCATAGAAACTCTTCATTCACGCGGTCCACCCCTTCTATGTACCGCTGACCCAATGAAACATTTACCCCGAACAAAATTCGCGCGCTATGCGCGGGGTGGCTTGCTACGTGGACATATTCATCAATGCCGCAGAAACCGGTAATACAGTCAGGTGGCAGAAGGAATTACTAAGTTGGGGCAAACACCCTTGTCTTAAGTCACCTGGGGTCACCGCATAATTCAGTTGAGATTGGGAGGAGGGGGACGCACCGGCGCGCGAGGAATTTTTTCAAGAGAAAATGTAGAAAAACAACAACAAAACTTGCCGGCTTGAGACGTTAAGTGAAGCTTTACAGGGCCGCAGCCTTTAACTCACAGGGACGGTAAATTCGGCAATCTGGGGGCTCGTAAACACCCAACACTTTCTGGTGCGCTCCGCCGCCCAAATGATGGTGGCGCTCCACGTAGTTGATAATTTGATACCCCCATTAAATGTCTGTGCCCCCTCCCTGTGCCCCAGTATGGAAAGTCTGGTGAAGCCATGCAAGGCATCCACGATTTTTCGAGAGAATGGACAAATGGGACTGGTGCAGCATGACCTTGCGCATGCATGGTGAATGGATGTTATGTAGATGAAAACTTGTCCATTTATGACGATACCGATATAGAGGCAAACATGAATAATTGTTGATGTTTTTACAATTGTTTTTGTTCTGAGCCACGTCCAGAATCTAGAGAGCAACATTTTCTCAGACAACCGCCCTAGAACATCCTGGGTACAGTAATTTATAACACTCAGGAAGTGCCGTTTCCGGCCTTCTGGAGGGTTTGTGAAAGAAAGATTGTCCTTGTACGCTGGCGCCAACTCGTGGTTACCATATTTCGGGCAACGGATATAGGAAAAATTCGAACCAGGGATGAAGCACAATGGAAAAGGATACCGAAATATTACCAATAGTGCCTAAATTTTGATCGAATGCCCAGAATGTTAGGAAAATGAGCGCATAGTCTAGTTTTGTGATAGTAGGCTTTACTGTAAAATGATTTGCAATAAAATTGCAATTTGCGAAAGTTTTTTTATTATAAAATGACAAGCCCGCCAGTTTTAGTCAACCGCCTTAAAAGAGGTTGGCTATGTCACGGAGTGAATTCCTTAAAATAGGTCAGGAAGGCCATTTTCCTGACTATCTAGGGGGCCTCATTTTCCAAAATTTTCTTGAGCTCCGCGCCAACTAATGGTTGCGCTCCGCTTAGATAATCCAAATGGCGCCCCAGATTTTTTCAGCCCCCTGCGCCCCCCACTGGGAAATTCTGGCTACGCCACCCGATTGTCTCGTGTGTAAATTGAATTAAATAAATTTGCAAGGACTTCTGCTGTGTGCCTGTCATTTTTAGCTGCGGGAGAGCAGCCTACAAGTCATCATGTCCGTTCGTTCGTAGTTAATTAGATCGTCCCTCTGTTTACTCGTCACGTTTCACTTCATAACTCCTAAACCATACATGCGATCAGGTTGAAAACTTGGTAGGTGGATCAGTGAACTTGCTATGTGGCGAGCCTTAGCTACATTTATGGCGCATAGGGTTATTAGATTTTAATTAAATCCAATTAATTACCCCCAATTCCAACTTTTACTTGAGCTCTCTGACTGCCCGACAAGTTTGTTTACAATTACGCCATCCTATGCTCTGATGTAGATCTGATGTAGATCTGATGTAGTTGTAGAAAAAGTTTGGAGTCAGCTTAACAGCTAGCAGAAGGAAGTCGCACAGGAGTTGTTGAGGCAATCCCCGTTATCCTGACACATATGAGTGATGAGGCGATACGAGGTGAAACAGTCAATTGAAGCTACTTTCAACAGGTTTGTGGCACCCTACGTACCAACGACACGAGATGTTTTGATTACGCAATCACAACGAGCTGGGAATTTTGCCCCTTTCGTCCGCCCACCTACGGAATTCCCAACCTACAACGGGTTACAAGACGCAATGCAACAGCAGGAAGGTTCATTGCAGTACTGTACGTCAGTATCACCATATAGTTCACAGTGTATACATAGTTACAAACCGTTAGGCAAGCTTGCATATGTGCTGCGCCACTGAGATGCACTAGTTGCGTCAATTGCAGGCGCTGATCGCATCTGGTGGTGGTTCTGCAATGTTAAGTCGTTCAAATAGTGATGAGGCTTCGCTCTAGTCGCATCAAGCTCTCACATAGTCCTCCAAATACGTTTTTTTATTTTGGAATGTTTTCATATTCCTTTCCCGGGGTCTTCGCTGCGCTTGACAAAGTTTATCAATATCAGGCCTAGGACCCAAACTTAGTTCCAAAGCTCAGTTCTGAGGTAGGACAAACATGTAAAAAAAAAAAAAAAAAAAAAACACAAAAAAAAAAAAAACAAAAAAAAAAAAAATAAAAAAAAACCAAACAGTGCAGCCAGCATGTCAGTTAATATTGATGCAGTCTTTTGGAAGCATCACTATGCAAACATGTATGAGACAGCTACTGTACAGGTAAATGAAGGTTAGGTATAGGCCTAGGACGCCTATGTAACAGGCTAGACTGGTCCTAAAACTTGAGCATTATAACAATGCAATGCTACATCACACAGATGTTTGGCATAACATAATTCATAAATAAATACTATACTCTCGTAAAGAACTAGGATCTATAGTTGTGGCTTTACACTCTATTCTGAAAATCAGGCACTCTGAGGAAAGTGTGAGAACTTCTGTTCGGAGATGGCAAATGTCCCGGTCATTTCCAGAATACTGAAAGCATAGACTATAAGTTGGGACATTATCTTTTCTGGAGCTCGGATGAAGGAGGATTCATGGACGTGGAACTTGGTATATTGTGTGTAACTGGATTATTTGGACCAAAAAATGGTTGTGTGGGGTAGGGAACATTATTCCCATTGAAATCCTTTTCCAACCTGACACAAATGAGGCCTAAAATAAATTTTTGTATTTGAGAGAGGAATGCATAACCATGGGATGAAAAGAAAGAAAAAGAAGTAGAATTAGTGTTTAGCTCGATATAGTAGGCCTATAGCTAGTATAGAAAAGTGGATAAGCCTCTAAACATTGAAGCTCCAAACTCAATCAACAATATCAGACAGTATTTGCTCACCTAAAAGATTGATCCATTCACTTCAGATATTGATCAGCCTTCAACTGAGAGTCATTCTTGAGGACTCCAATACATTCGTAAATCCGTGGCAGAGGGCATGAGAGGGTCTAAATTTAAACAATCGCAAGTGGGTGATGTAAATTTAGCCCTGTAAATTGTAAATATGTTCCAGTCGAATTAGTTTGTTTGACAGTGTGCTGTGTCTTTGCCTGAACATTGGGTATTACCAGGATGTGTATGATGTACTTGTTCCAGTCAAAGAGGAAATTTGAAAAGTTTGAAAACTTGCCAAACTGAAACGAGTACCGAACAACAGACTTCTCACCTGTTCGCATCATTGAAGAAGAAATCTCGGACAAGAAGATCTGCGAAGGGAAGAAATTCATGTTGGCGCTTCAATCAGGTAATGCACGCAATGAGTGGGTTATCCAAGGGAGAAAGCACTATTGTGAGACATTAATCGTGGGAGAATCAGCAGTGAGCAGAATAATGGCTGATCTTGAATACAAAAACTGATTATGCCAAGATAAAAGTGGAAATTGTGATTTTTCTCTATTCTACAACCCCTAAATTTAAGAAGAGAGAAAACAGGACAGATTCCCTTAATGTGGGAACCAATCAGTGATGGTGACTTGAGGCCGGCCTGAGCCATTTTCTCTGGCCTTGGCCTCGAAGCAAATCGCTTTTGGCTCCAAAACAAAATTTCTCAGAGACACAGCCAGTTTGTGCCCAAGCTCCCCCACAACTATTCCCACTGCCATGTGGCTATCTTGTGTTCAGGTGCACGGTGTTCCTGAGCAATGGAGTGCAAAAAAATATATTTCCAAGAGTGCGTTGAATTGGTTTAATGGAAGGAACAACTATGAGTTGCCCCATGCGTAGGAATGTCCTCCTGATTATAAATGCATGAAACTTATAGGTCGATGGTGATTCCAGAAGAAAGTTATAGGGTATGTATAGGACGGAGGTACGAACAAAATCGGAATATAGTGTGTCATCAATCGCATGCTCATTCCCCTTCAGACTCACACATATCAACTTTTTGTGGTACAGTAGAAGAGATGCCCCCCACCCCGGAGTGCAGCACAGAAATGGATGAATGTCGTACTGTCGGTGGCCGACAAGTAAAGAACATTTTTGGAAGGATACTCTGAAATTTCCGCTGTTTAATATTAATTCAAAGTGAGGAATAGATATTTCGATTTCAATTTTGGCATCGGAAAGTTTGCAGTTGGCCCCAACACTCTCCGCGGTAGGTAGATGGTTGTCCGATGATATAATCCCCAAGTGAATAGACGTCACTGCGTCTACCAAAATCATTTGTTGCCGAGGGTATTTTCGTCTGTTTGAATTAGCGGGTGGGGAATAAAATAAAACTGCCGTTTTGATGCTTTTAGCATCAAAGATAATATAATTCGCTTGTCAATAGGCGTAAGATCGTCGAAGCATGACTTATCGGCGATGCTTTTCCATCGAATTTTTACTATAGAGAAGCGGGAACATCGGAACTTGCGCAAATCATGGGAAACGCCGAAATAATCGGTGCTGCGTCATCCTCGCCGAGTCAGATACTATAATATGGCTGTCAGCTTTAAGAAGCTGAGCTATGTATCGTACGTTAAGGAGATAGTATGTACATTTAGGTTCTGCACCGAAAGGACAAGATCTCATTCTCACACCATGCCCCCTACTTTTGAGCCTATAGTCTCAAGGCGGTGAAATTAGACCAATGTCTCAACCGGCAAGCCTGTCTAAAAAAGTGAATAATGAGATGGGTAAGCCTCCCTGCATGTGTGTTTGGTTGAGAGTGTGTTGCCTTCAAGAAAACAGTCTTGACTTGTTACAGTTCCTTCCTGAACCTTTCCTACCAAACTAAGCTGAACTAATGGAAACAGGGTGTTCATGAGGACTTCCTGACCCGACCCTATCCTACTGAACTGAATGAATTGAACAGTGTCACGAAGTGAAAATTTTTGGCCCAGCGGCATGAAATTCAGCCTGTGATTGACATATTTTCATATTCATTTGTCATATTTAGGTGTTCTCCGCATCGTATATTGGCCCATTACATCCAAGGAATCACCCTGGAATACAGCAGAATCGAAGAGAGCAAAGGTTCCGAGAAAAACTGACAGAAAATATTGTCCGCATGACCAAAAGCTTTGACTCCCCGACTTGATCCGGGAATTTCTTCCAGCACACAGGGGAAGAAGAGGTCAGAAGGTATGGAAAGACAGGACTTACGGTACTTCCGTGTGTTCCGATGCTGGAGAGGAGTCCAGGGCCAATCAAGCCCACCCTCCTGAAATTCCTCAAGAAGGAGGCCGGGTTTGCCCAGTATCGTACATTATCTCCCAAACTGGTGAGTGTATGCTATACTATGTGTACATACTTACCCCCAGGCTACAGCCGGCATTGAATCTCAATCAGTATCCATGCAGGCGTGTAAAAATGGGCTATATGTTCTAATGAGGGCCATTTTTTGGATATTTTTATGAATAAAGTTCATTAATTGTTTGTTTTTTTGGTATGGGTACATTTTGTAGCCGTTTTTGTCCTCACCTGAATTAAAGTCAGGAAGAGATAAATAGGTGTTCCTATGGCGTGTGTGCGTGTGTGTGTTTGGTGTGTGGTGTCCACACTTTCTCGTTACATGAATTCTCACACCGTGAGGGGGCCGACCATGATGAATTTTGTTGTGCACCGGGGTTGGGTGTACACGATCCTGATTTAGATTTTGGCAAGCAAAGTCATTAATTAATTGGGTAATTTAGCTCATTCTATGTAAATTATCGTTTAAGCTCCGGGGGGGGGGGGTAGCAATTATACGCAAGAACCGTATTTTCTACAGTGATGTAGTTTGCATGTAGGACCTGAGTGACAGGTAGATTAACTGAATAGATTTTTAAAGCCTAAAATATGCTAATTAAGTGGTCTAATTTGCAAATTTATGTGTAATTTTTCCAATTTTTTGTCCGATTCTCATGAAACTTGGTGATGTGGTCTACCATGGTTCTCGGAATTTAAAAGTGAAGTCGAGGTCACTGGATGTCTTACGTGTCAATTTGTCATATTCATGCAATCTTTGTTTGTTGTTGATTTGCACAAAACTTGGTAGATGTGATCCCCCTTTGATCCTGATCATTTTTAAGGTACCGCTGGGGTCCGTAGAGTTCATTGCATGTGCCTAATTTGCATAATTTATTCCAATGTCTAACTTGGTAAGAATTCCGCCTTACTCAAGAAAGCCAATTATTCATGTCCATTGACCTTTCGGTGACCTACCTATTGTTTCAGGGGACCATTCCACATTCTCCAAGTTTTTTTTAAATAAGACAACAGTTGGGAAAATTGCATTAATTATGCTCATTTGACCTCCTGTCACTTTGAAATGGCCTTCATGTGGTTCAGGACTAACACCTCCCACCTCCACCACGGTTGTTCGATTCCACCAAGTTAGCAAAATCACACAAAGAGGAACACACATTTGATCTCCAGTGACTGGAAATTATCCTCTCCTCATGTTTTTTTTTAGCGTCCTTTTTTCCCCTCTCACCCATTCTGTGTGATTGGAACTTTTTTTTCGTGTAAAACGTGCAAAAAGAGAACATGGAACAGCAAAATGTCCGCGTTCATACCCAACCAATAATCCACTAGGCCGACATTGTACCTATTTTCGGATCAATCCTATGAGCATTGAAGAGTTTATTGCTATGCAAAAATAACCTAAGATCACAGAGTACCAGACTGGCCAATGCCCTGTACTGGCAGACCTATTGCCTACGGGAACTTGTGTTGATAAAGCTTGGAATGGCCCTTGGCAAGAAGAAGGCCTGTACCTTCGCGTCCGCTGGCATCTCATAACAATAGAGTCCCACCTGTTTCTCTTTTCTACTGACTGTCTCAACTATGCGTGCCGCTGGTAATGTTCAATGACAGAGTTGATTTCGCATTTCTCTGTGTTGCTCTGACTATAGCATATTCACGAACTCCAGTTTTGCAGATTCCCTTTGCTTTATGTCTCGCCTGAATGCAATTTCAGGAGAGACAGAGTCCGCCCGCTATGGCGTGTGTGCGTGTGTGGGCGTGTGTGTGTGTTGTCACGCTTTCCTCGTTAGCAGGATTCCTCACAACCGTGATTCTTACTTTGAAGAAATGTTGTGTGTAGCAACCGCCGTGTACACGATCTCATTAGATTTTTGCAGCAAGTCATTAATTAAGTTTGGGTAATTACAGCTCATTTTATGTAAATTATTGTTAGCTCGTTAGCAGGATGACACAAGAACCGTATGTGCTACGTGATGTAGTTTTGGCATGTAGGACCTGGGTGACAGTAGATGACCTGATTAGATTTTCCAGCCTAAATATGCTAATTAGGTGTCTCCTTTGCATAATTTATGCGGGGTGGATTTTTCAAGTTGTCGGATTCTCACGAACCTTGGTGATGTGGTTTTTCCGGGTTCCCTATAAATTTAAAAGTGAAATCGGTGTCACTGGAGGTCACATTCATTGTATTTACGCTGCATAATTTATTCAATTTTGTTGAAATTTGTTTGATTTCCCAAACTTGGTAGATGTGATCCACCTTTGATCCTGATCATTTGAAGGTACAGCTGTGGTCAGTAGAGGTCATTGTATGTGCCACTTTGCCTAATATATTCCAATTCCCAACCGTTTAGGATGTCGCCAACTCAGTAGGTCAGTGTCCGTTACATTTTCTGTCTGATCTTATTTGTTTTGATGTTCATGAATTTGATTGCATTCCTTCATATATAGCTTGCTGTTGAAAAATTAAATGTTCTGATGACTGCCCACAAGCAATTTTAACAAACCCTCTCTTAACCCAACCAATTTGATTAGTTTTTCAACCTTCGAGAATACGTAACATTTTTCTTTCCTCTCTCCTTGCGTGGGACTGAGGCAAAATAATGAGGTTTTCTTAAGATCTATTTTGGACATGTTTGCCTGCTGCATGGGATAGTTTGTTGGTGTGTGGGGGAGGCGGGGGAGGTTTTTGCTGCCTGGCAGGGGGGGTGGCATGTCCTGGCTGCCCGGAAAATAAAAGGCAATGAATGATTAAAGGAATGATTTTAAAAGGCAAAGAAGCCCGGGCTGCTAAGGGGATTAGAAACATTTCAAGTTGGATTGGGGTCAAAGAAGGTGAGTTGGGGACTGAGCGACAAAACTCTATTCAAATTGGGTACTTATGGAGGAGAGGATGGGGGGGGCATTGAAGAAAGACAAAAACTAAGGACTTTTGTTTAACGAGTCAAAATTGATTATTTATATTAGTATTATTTTACTAATTTTAGTTTATTTCAGGAATTTCAGGAATTTTTATTGTTTGTATTGTGAAAATATGTGATGTTCGTTTTGACTTTTACAATGGTCGGAATGTGAAACTAGTGTTTGTGTAGTGACCAATATAAAACCACCGACTCGCGCAAAAACCAGGCGAGACATTTTTGGCGATCGCCGTGTGTAGATGATTATATCCTAGCTAGCCAAGTCCAGCCATATTGTCACCATTCTTCCCAAACAAGGCCGAAAATGTTTGTGTCATCTGCAATTTTATCATGCTCCTGTTTTTGTTCGCCTGAATGAAATCAGGAGGACATAGTGGTAACTTTGGCGTTATGTGTGTGTGGTGTGTGTACACTCTCTCGTTAGCAGGATCTCCCACAAACTGAAAGGCCGATTATGACACAAATTTGTTTTGTTAGCATCGGGGTGGGTCGTACAAAACTCGGATGGGATTTGGGCAGGCAAAGTAAATTATTAAGTTGTTTCAAGTTCATTAAGTTATTTTAGTAATTTAGTTTAAGCTTGTTAGCAAGATTAAGTGGTCGAATTTGCAGAATTTTTGTGAATTTTCAAGTTTGACATTTCTCACGAAAATGGGGAGTGGTTCTACCATGGTTCAAGAAATTTTAAAAGTGAAGTTGGGGTCACTGGAGAAGGTCATTTAAGTGTCTAAATTGTATAATTTATGCAATTTGTGAAAGTTTGTTGGGATTTCCGACAACACTGGGTTAGATGTGATCACCTTGGATAACTGATCATTTAAAGGTACAGCTGGGGTCAGTAGAGGTCATTATATGTGCCTAATTTGCATTAATTATACAATTCCAGCGCAGTCGGTACCTGGCCGCCCCCTGTTAACATAAATTTCGGATCTGAGTGTTTGATGTTCCTTGAATTTGTTGAGTTCTATCAAGAATAGTCCGTATAGAAAAAGCAACTGAGGAATGAGAACCATAGCTCCCTTGGTGACAATTCTACTGCTGTTAAAAGCTGCCCACAAGCCAAACATCTCTTACCCAACCTGTTTGATTAGGTTAATAGACCTACAAAAATACTGTAACATTTTTCTTTCCTCTCTCTTACCTGGAGACTGTGTGTATGTGCGGTATGTGAAACTATGTGATGTTCGTTTTTGAACATGACGATGGTATGCATGAACTATGATTGTTTGTGTAGTGAATAATGAAAAAACCAACGATCGCGCCCCAGGCGGAGACATTTTGACAATCGCACTTGTTAAAATCCCTTATAAAGTGGCAGGGCTGTTTCCCATGATTATCACGTTCTTATCCTGAAATAGTTTGGAGTGATGTTCAAAATTTTGAAAAGACAACGGCAGGCTGGATGCAGTTATAGTTTGTGGGAAGATATCTATCTCTGGGTCAAAACTCCATTTCATAGTATGTTCTCCTATTTGAGTATTGACCTTCAACGCTTGGTCCATTAGGCATATAAATTAAGGGAAGTCCCCTATTGTGCAAGATGCCTGGCCATCAAGGTGAATAACAGAGATAATTTTGTGTATGTATTTGATTGTTCATTGGTGGTTGAAATACTCATTCTGCGAAGGGTCTGTTGTCTAGTTCTCTGAGAACAGAAACCATTAACACCTCCATTCACTACGCAGACCTCTCTCATAAGCTAAATATTTTTCAAATAATTGATGTGCACATTTCGATAAGAAAACATGAGGACATGATCATTATGCCCATTATTTCTGTACAATGGATGCTCTTCGATCTTGCCACAGTACCGCATATATGCACAAACTTCCTACCTCTGTAACGTGAATTCATATGAACATTGCCTTGGACTATACATTTAGTTTTCTCTCCTGACCCAGCTATTATGTTAGCCTCCTCTTGATTTTAAATCCGGCAGTTTGTCTCGTGGAGTGAGTCCTTCTCTACCTTACTGAAACTATCCTGTCGTGACCATTGTTTCGAGCACTAATCTCACATATGCTCTCATGCTATGCTTCTGGTGGTCTCCGATAATCATACTCTCTCTTCAACAGAGGATAAGAGGCCTCTCCCTGAAAAGAACCAGAATGAAATTGACGATGAGATTTGCGGAGGGTCCTTCTGTGGTGGCTTCGACTCCATGGCCGTGGACAATGGGGATATGGCGGGATGCCCTCCTGAGAGATTGAACTCCCAGGTGACACTATCCATAAGCGAGGAAGGTATGTTATGGCCTTATGGTTGCATCTGCCAAATCTCGATCCCTCTTAGATGGACAGTATTTAATGAGTCAGAGGCGTCCGGATTTTGTCAAGGACGGGGCAAATCCGTATGAAGACAGGACATGGCACTTCCAGGACCTTGTAACATTACACTTCCTGCATACACTATTGGAAATTTCATGACATATCATAGTGTTGACTCCTATCTTTCATCATACACATGGACCTTCTATTTTGTTATTTGTTTGTGTTGCCTCCTGCGAAACAGGGAGTTCAACGGGGACATGACCGCCAGACGAACAACCGGAATAAGAGGGGGTTGCAATATAACCTGTTGAATAATTCCTTTTGAAATGGTGGCGCTATGATGCAATTTTTTTTGGATCCATAGAAGTGAAACATGTGTAGTCATTCTTGGCTGAAAATAAGTGTGCTTGCTCTGGTAATACTACTGATGATCTCAGCCCAGTTTATGGAGTAAAAAGCTATAATAGAGGGGTGGAAATATCACTGGTGAATTAATGCCGTTTCGAAAAATGTGGCGATATGCATTTTTTGTGGATCAATAGAAAGTAGAAACATGTGAGTCATTCTGCCTGAAAATAAGTGTGCTTGCTCTGGTAATGATATCTGATGATCTCGGCCAAGTTGATGGAGTAAAGCTTAAGTGTATAGACAGTGGAAAACTCACAACAACAGCTGGCGCGCAGTATAAGATACAAAAACAATGATGATTAATATACCAAGGGGGGGCATTTGCCACCTCATCTCCACTTTATGCGGCTGCACTGTGTTTGAAAATTTCTCTGGAGCCGAACTAAGTGCCAAGTTATTGCAGAAATGGAGATATGAGAGATTAATATAGCGACAGTGAAGATGGGCACAAATGAACTGGAATGTAAATGTATGCTTCATGGGTGCCACCATTACGCAGAATAGGTCCCGAGAGCGACTGCTCCAACCCCACCGCACTTTCTTGAAGAACAGTACGGGTGCAATAAAATCCCAACCCCACTGGGTAGTGACCGCAGTTCTACGAGGAGTCCTGAGTCTGTTGGGAAGGAGCGCATAGATCTGTCATGGACCAACTATGATTACATCATTAGCAAGGAAGGGGGATTCTCTCTGGGGCGACGTTTGCCTCATGACCTACTGCCTTCCCCTCTCATATTTACAGTCACGAGTAGCACCATGGATTACAAGCGCAATATCGATGATGGGGAACCACCCTTGAAGATTCAAAATACTTCAAGTGGAAGGATACTGGTGATCCACAAGGTACGTAGACAAAAGCTGTTTGTCTGTATCCAGTCAATTAATTTGCAATGCAGAAGTTTGCTGAATCCACCTAGGTTTTATACCAAATGAAATCACGTAATGTGCAAATACCCAACATTATGGTGCGCAGGGAACAGCATCGAGTATGGCCAGCCAATCCTGAAAATGTGACTGCCTTAGGTGTTGGACGATGACTACAGTCAATTCAAGTCGAGATATGCTCATGTTGACAGAGGTGAAAGGAAATCACATTTCCGATGTAATAAATACAGTTGAGCAGTGTGGATATTGTGGTTCATGTCTGAATGCGTTTAAATACCTCAACACTCCATGAAGTTCTGTCTCCTATAAGGAGTAAATACAGCATCTACCAATCCGCTGAAGCAATCAGCACCACAGGAATGATAGTGTGTTCAACGTAACTAATGTGTAGATGTGGACTCTAGAACACGGAAGAATATTGCAGGGTTTGTGCAGTATGACAACAATAATGTGCAGATGGGTGGCTTCATGTACTGCGGCGCAATTACCACATTACAGCAAACTTTTTTTTGCTTTTAATGAATAATTCATATCCATTGAGTTTGTTGTGTATATACCTTATGCAGTTGGCACATTCACAATCTAATGGAATTAAGATTTGATACACAATATTGGGTATGACTCAGTGTTGTAGTCGAAGGCCGCTACATCTGAGGCCAAATGGGCGAGACCGAGGCCGCACCCCCGAGGCCGAGGTCGCACCTCTCGAGGCCGAGGCCGAGGCCGAGTTTTTTTTTCCAAACCCCCAAAACCCCCTTCCGGAGGCCCGAGGCCGAGGCCGAGGCCTTGCCTCGGGCGAAAATTAAACAGAATACATTTTAAATTACCAGTAGTTGAATACATAAGTAATTTTGTGTTGCCCCAGGTCTAACAGTATCATTAATAATATACGGAGACAAGAATGTTGAAGTCCGAAAATGAGGACGGAAAAGCAAAAGTGGATAGGGCAACCAATTGTTATCTGAAGTCAGTATTAGAATGAAAAAAAAAATATGAAGCTCTACTTATACCGACACAATAATACACTCTTCAATATGACCTTAATAAGTGCACAGGCAGGAAAGGCTACTAGCATTAGATGCTAAGGACACTGCACTGCATTTAGAAACATCAAGATGCCAGCCCATCTGGTGAGGAAGCAGAGTACATGATCCGGCTGCACCATCTGGCTTCCAACGGAAAGGCTGTGGATTTTAATCAGCAGATGACCTGGGCCCATCCATCAAGGTGTACGACAAATAATTTTTTTAATCTATAAAAGTTAATTTAAAACCATCTTGGCTAGGCAATACATCAATCAATATCTTCCAAAACATACAGTGAATCAAACCTAACAACAAACTAAACCAGAGAGCCAAGAGGATTAGTGATACACGAATGCTCTGAGACGTTTGCTGACATCAGATGACCCTTTAGCCGCCCGAAAAACCATAGGGATAATCTATCAAATGGGGAACCACATACCAAGTATGGGCTTGATCCACCAAGGGAGTCGAGTTTATCTGTTAACAATCAGTTCAACACACACACAACACACACGCAACACCACACAACACTGTCATGGACTGCATAGATCCTTCGACTAAAGTCAACCAAAAACTACACATCGCCTGTCGGTTAAACCAGCACGTATATCCAGCATTTGAGAAATCAAGGGCGGGAGAAGACAATGTCGATCTCATTCGATAACGGACTGAGATCGGTGGGTCCCATGAGGGCTAACACGAAAGTTAGGTTTAAAACGATGCCTGCTTCCCTAAAACGCGCTAAGCAGCGATTAAAAGTAACGTCAAAACTACAGGATGCCGCCCTTGTGATAGTGGGGCGACCCCCATTGCTCTGAACTCATCCGAGATTTTATTAGATAAACAGTGTGCAAAGTTTCAAGTCAACCCGAACCAATGCTGTTGGAGAGTGATCGCGGATAAATAAAAATCTCGTCGGGGGCGGTCGGCGGCTGGCGGAAACAGAACCATAATATCCCCATGTGGGGTTATAATGCATGAAGGGAATAAATTATTTTGGTGTGATTTTCTCAGTAACACTAAAGACTACAGGATCAGCTATATAATATATTATATCGAATTATAAAATACATTCACGATCTGCAAGAAGCAGACCAGATTATTCGTAATTTATTGGTCCAGGCTTATACACAGTTTTTTGCATTGGAGACTAGGAATTTCATCTCAGCAACTCCTACTGCGACGTTGAGGGGGGCGATCAGTGAGTGAGTGTTCATACGTGGCCGCGCCAGTGCAGGATCCGCTGCTTTGTACACAAAGCTATAATATGCGTTGTGTGCACTTTGCAGTGCAATGCATTCAGTACTGTAAGATGTCCATGGCCAGTGAGCTCGCTAGGGCAGCACGGCACTCAGCACTGCACTGGGGAATGCACGGCGGGCCGAGCGCAGGGCCAGTACATTTTATCGGCAGTTCTTTTGGATGTACCGAGTAGGCTACGGTAGTCAAATTGTTCGAGCAGATTCAAACAAATTTGAAGCATCATTTGTGACATAACATTTCATTGTTCTTTATTTTAGAAAAAAAAATTGTCCGGCCTCGACCCGGCCTGGCCCAAAATCCGAGGCCGAAGCTCCGAGCCGAGGCGCGAGGGGGGGGGGGGGGGGGGGGGGGGGGGGGGGGGACCGAGGCCGCAGCCTCCGAGCCCGAGGCCGGCCAAAAAAACTGCCTCGCGGCCGGTAGAGAGGCCGAGCCGGCTCGAGCCCTCCAAACATGGTATGACTATACAACTTTGTATCGAATCTACTTTACTTTTCAAATCATTAATTATTATATCTTTGCACAATTCTATTTCCTCTTGGGCACTCGTGGTAATGTGGTGGCCAACTTGGCTTTTCCAAATTTGCCAGGTTTGTTAATTATGCTGTATGGGTGCCGGGTTGCAATGATGCGTATGGTAGGAAGTTTAATTTGGTTGTAATTCATGGTACGAATATCGGTATGAACGTTTATTAAAAGGGATAAACCTGATGAGTGGTAGTCCGGTGGGTTTGCCTAAGCTCTTGAAGCACTGAGATGTATTTTGCATCAGTCAAACTATGGCGGGCGCACCTCCCCAAAATAACAACATTAATTACATTATAACGTAAATAACCAATGTAGTGGCGCCATATGAAATTATAAGTTTGGTGATTACATATAAGAAGGGTATTCTATGAGTGCCATTTCGACATCCATTCTCTATATGCAAAGGCCAAATTCGTCAATGGATTAACAAGAGCAATATCGACGATGGGGAATCTTCCTTAAAAACTCAAAGTTTTCAAGTTAAAATGGAGAATACAGGTCTGAGGTAATGTAACTGATTAATATTCATTTATAAAAAAGTTAAATGGGGATAGTAGACACATGATAAGTCATTTATTTTTCAAAAACTATTAGCAGAAGCTTGTAGTTCTGATGAATAAAATTAGAAACTTTCTCATTTTTGCAGTCAAAAGGCTCACTAAGTCTTACTTTCACAAATTCTGGTTTTTATATGTAAAATTAGTTCCCCAAAAATATGTTACGTAACTGACAACCTAGCGTTGGTCAGTGCAGAGACAGAGAGAGAGAATGGCATTGACGTACACCAGTATGAGCCTAATCTACAAGATTGGCTGGCTGCCATGTGCATACTGTCTGTGCTACAGTCCCATCATGCCTGCAACGGTATACATAACGTGGGAGGACTTCACATTACTCCCCGATTAGCACTAGAGTATTAATACATGGTACACACCCAATAATTACAGTGCCTAAATGCTAGTTTAGAGGACTATCTGATTCAGGGCAGCTAGTGGTTTATAATTGTGGTTGTTTTCCCGATTCAGTTGGGCAGGTATAGTTTGAAAATGCAAACACCTTATGAATATGAGTCTCACTTTTTGATCCTTGCAGTAATGCACTATATGTGTTGTGGGCCGTTTGTTGTTTTCTGTGTGTGTGTGTGACACACCATGGTTGTCAGCACGATATCTAAAGAACACAAGCATGCATTACATTCAAGTCAAGTATGTGGGTTGGACATATTAAAGAGGATGGACCCCTTTTGTGGTGCCAGTTCAAGATCGTTCAAGGCAGGAGAGGGCAAAGTCAAAAGCCTGTGGCACGAATATACGAACGCAAGCATGTATCAAGTCAAATTGTATGTGGTTGCACGTATGGTGGATGTGGATGAACCCTTTGTTTTTAGGTTAGGTTGTCAAGTCTTCTGTAAGGTCAACATAGGACAATCCTTAGATATCTTGGCAACGGAAAGGTTAAGGGAAGGGATGTTGTCGTGTTTGTTAGGAAAGTTCTGTCCTTGGGCGACAACTACATCTGCTGACCGACTTGACCTCATTTGACCTTTTGAATTAGTTTGACCTTTGGGACCTTGTTACATCGAGTCGCTAATTTTTGTGAGCCCAGATGTGCTTGTTCGAGGACAAACCATATGTGAATTAGCCACTAAATGTATACAAACCTCCTATCACAAGCTATATCAGGAAACGCACATGTGTGAAAGGTTCAGACAGCCTAAAAACAATGGAAGTTGTTAACTTGACGTTGACATTGATATTCTTGGCAACAAACTTGTTTTAGAGGAATGTTGTGATGGAGAGTTTTGTGCGTCCAGGCGAACTGCATGTCGTTTCGTCATGCATGGGAGCCTATATGTCGTTTGAACTATATATATTTGGTTGGCCACCCCTGCCAATCAGCGAATTAAGATGATTGGTCGAGATGAAAAAATTCGACATATTAATCGTTGCCAGTGCCCCGCTAAAGATCTCTCAGGCAAGGGTAGGTGATACCAAATTTGAGAGGAAACCTGCACCATCAGATGCCACCCAAGTGAAAGGGTGACTCCAATGTCACCTTTTCATTATCACACAATTCATGGACAGACGATGGATATCTGTCTTGGGCACGGCAATAATGGAGCAGGATATCCTTCACCCCTGTTGTCCTATAGTCAACAGTGGTTTGTGTTATCCACCTATAAACTTGCATATTTACTTGAGCATTAAGCTCTCAGTGTCGCTATGAATACCCAAACACCCAGTGGCCTATGAACCTTTGATGTGATTCTATCATGGGCATTCTCAATGAGTAGGCCAATCTTAAGTAAAGGGAAATTCCAGCCAAAAATATTTAAATGTCATATGATGGTGCATTGAAAATCATGCCAATCTTAAACGTTATTTATGTTCATAGAAGTTTGTTAGAAGTTACTAAATTTAAAAATCAACAAAAACACTGATAATATTTGATGAAGTCATATCTACCAATTTAGAGAAAAAATGTTTCTTAGGAAATATGTCTTATTCTTTATAATTGGTAGATAGGACATCACAAGAAGGTTGCCAGTTTGCCGAAATCAGAAAATATATTAGGACATTTGGGGAAGCCGTATCTTGCCAACCCGAAACATGCTGCTGGACCTGGCACGAAGATGAATTTGAATGATCTGTTGTCTTGTAAACATTATAACACAAGAAGAGTAATAATATTGGCTGGAATTTCCCTTTAACTCAAAAGGGTAGTATACCCACTCTAGTGTTGACAGCAGAGTCTGGGGGTGGAATTGTCTCGGCCCCCCGAAGGTTCACTGAGGAGAAAAGGCCTGAAATCCAAGGAGGTTAGGTGCAGGCAGAGAAATTCCCCTGGTTTGATACACTGTTTCCAACAATAGGGGTGATGCAAGACCATCACCGCAGGTGACCCAGAACACAAAATGAACCCAGCCATCCAGGAACAGTTGCCCTACCACCCCCCCCCCCTCCATCCACAACAGGTCTCCACCCAAAATTGCCAAACAATGAGATGAGCTGAGTGGCTTAAAACGTCGATGAAAACCTTTCTGGAGGCCTCAGTGAAATTTTGCATTTTAGATGTTCTCCACAACCTGTTTCTGTGTTAAAATAATCAACATTTAGCAGACAAGGGAACAGATATTCTTTCAAATCGGGGAAAAATTAAGGAATGACCCGTTTACTAGCCCTGCTCGAGAAGTAGAAATAAGGTTGTCATCGTTGGAAGGAAAAAAACCTCCAATCAGACCAATACTAGCATAACTGGGCTATACGTGAATGCTGTTGACTTTTACCCCTACCCTGTTGTTGGGGGTCAAGTTTCAAAGCTTATCTTAGGGTCAAAGAGTGAGATCGATGTCTTGAAATAGCCCATTCAACCAATTACCTACCCAATAAGCAGGAGTAGTATAGTTTACCTTATTGTGCGGAAATTCAATTAATTTTCTGTTTTCTTTCGAAATGGACAATAAAGTATCTATCAATCTACCTATCTATGATTTTTGTAGGTACTGCTTCAAGCCCGTAAGTTGCATCATTATGTGAAAAATTCAGTTTGCCCTATGTGAACAAAAACTTGCCTGATGGGAACTTCATTTGTTCCTGACAAAAGTCAGTTCCATTTTTTCAAATCACCGGAGGTCAAATTTTGAATACTCCTGTGATTTCCCAAACTTTGTAAGAATGGAATAATTACTTGTGAATGGGCAGGTATTTGTTATCCACAAAAGGAAGTAGGAGGAAAAGGGGAGTAGAAGGGAAAGGACCATATTTAATATCCAAGTGTGCGACTATTGAAAAGGCATTTCACTGACAGACAAATCATAAAATGGAGTAAATAAAAGTTTTTGATTTGGCCTTATAGCCAGGAGCTGTCAGCTATGGCAAGGAATCGCGGGGGCTCAGTTTGTGTCTTCGAAGAAAAAGGGGTGTGGCCCGACCGAAAAATTTTCCAAGTTGGGGAGTAGTAATATTGGTCAGTATCATTCGAAGTTCTCAGATTCTCTAATCTTGTCCGTCTCGTGTTTCATACAGAAATGAATAGGTCTCCTTGACAGGCATCCCATAAAGGGAGGCATGGACCTACGTCCGTACCAGACTGAGCTTCTGTCCAGCGCTGTGAAGGCTCTATAACACTGTGATACTGGACCAACCAATTCAGAAAGGACCCTCCTTCGTCGATGGGCAAATATTCAGGGGATTCAGTCACAGTGGAGAGAGAAAACCCAAGGTTGCATCATGTTTGCAAAGGTTTGAAATTATCATGCAGTATCGATCTAAACGACAGTTTTCCAGTAAATATTTGTGAATTTCGCCGCGTTTAAGTTTGGAGAAGAGGTTTTTTTAAATAGTTTGGGAACGATAGGGAAAAAACAGGGAAGAATTAGAAAGAAGCAAATTTTCAAAGGAAATCATGCACTATTCATCATATTCGGTTGATACCCAAAAATGAAACCAAATGGGGGATGGTCAAAGGGTTCAAGGGGATCAGATCAGACGATGTAAATTGACTCTGAATTCATTTTTAAAATCAAATAATGAACTCTGGTCACCTTTCGCTATGTGAGGGGGGACCACTCCCTCTGTACGGAGCGATTTGAGCAAATACCCAAATTTCATCCATTCCAGTTTTGATTACTTGACGAAGTCAGAGGAATCTATGCAGTAATGACAGTGTGGAAAGTCCAATAATTTGCCAATTTTGGTTGGAACATGATAATGACCCATCCTGGATGGATTGAGCTCATACTTGGTTTGTGTGTTCCCGATGATGAGACCATGAAACCCTATGTTTTGGGTCAGGTCGAGGTCAACGAGGTGAAAGTTGGAAAAAACCTTGTGAACACGATAGCCCGAATAGTTGGTTTGATCGGGTTCTAATTGGTGTGTATGTAACTTTCTTATAGGGAGTGAGTACACGGCCCCTATTGTTCTGGTATATTCAAGGGGGATTTGGTCAAAATAGAAAAACTTTGTGAAAAGTCAATATTTTGGCCAATTAAGGCTTGTGAAAATGATTACTCGACCCCCACCGGGAGGGATGAAGCTCATACTTTGGTATGTGTGTCCTCCGTGATGAGTACATGAACCCTATCATTTAGGTCAAGCAGAGGTCATGATGAGTATAGGAACCTATTGTTTTGAGGTCACCAGAGGTTCAAGGCTGAAATCCTGGATTTAATTAGTGTGTAGCTATCTTAATCAAGAGTAAAGGGAAACCATATGGTTGGTTGGGAAAAAATGTGAAATTTGTCAAGACGATATGCTTCCATACGAGATGGTACATTTACATTTGTCCTTGGTCCGCTATTATAGCTTGTCAGAAGAAGAAAAAGTCAAGATACTAAGCCTTTGGCTTTCCGGTGTTGTTTCTAATGGATTTTAAATGGTATTTTGTGATACCAAGATGTACAGAGAGGTCAGAATGATTAAAATGCTATTTTCATATGAGTTAGTAGCCTATAGCTAATTAGCATATTAGGTAATTGGCATATTAGCTCTATTAGCATATTTAAGTGTGGAGGTTCTCCATTTTTGCGAGATTTGTGTAAAATGGGGGCGCGATGCCCCCGCTAGGAAAAAAATTGCTCTACAAGATTATACCACTCCTATATACGCACCTCCCATTATACGGAGGTTTGATTGAAACTAGCATGGTCTATATGAACAATGGGGCGTACACGTATGAAATGATGAGTGATGGCATAAAGAGACGTAGTAGCGGAAAGGTTTAAAGTAATGCACGAAGCTTGTGGACACTGTACAGTGCCACACATTCAATTGACAAAAGTTCTGGCATTTGCCCTTGAAGCTGATGAATGGTTGGTAATGGTCTGAATGATGAATGGTTGTATGTAATGGTTCGGACCACTCCACAGGGCCATATGCATGTCCTAATGAACAGTGAGACAGTTCCAACACATGATCCCGCCCAGTGGTAACATGGGCATTAAACACGGTAACTTACCGATATCCTTAAGAAGCTCCACACAATTGAAAAAACAAACAAATAGGGTGTGTTCGATAGCCATACACTAACATTGCTTTTTTATTTGGTTTGGCTTTTCGTTCTGTAGTGTGATGTGAAGTGGGTTTAATGTATCAATTTTACAAACTGGAAGAAAGCAGAATTTGACGTCAAAAACAGAGAAACTGTTGCTTTCAATTGCATTCATTTATAGCAATAATGAGCTTCCATTAACTGCTTTCAAAAAAATTTTAGCGGTCCAAGTGCGATTTCCTTCGCATTTTTGATCAGGCCAAAGGTCCTTTGAGGTCACTGGGGGTTGTAGTGGAAGCCTTGAAATATTATATTTGATGCAAAGATGTTGAGAGCCAAGCAAGTACTGTGTAAAGTATGTGGCAATAGAGAGGAGATGGTCCCTTATTGGTAAGGATAGGCTTGAGGTCAACAGAGGTCAAATAATGGGATCTTTCGACCTATGACCACTGGTCCAAATGCAGTGGTTGAGTTCATGTTCTGTGAAGTAGCGTGAGCCCATGTCGTGTCAATGATTCCTGATATTTAGTAGACAAAGTCACCAGAGGTTAACAGTGGTCAAAGGTCAGAATCCTATAAGCCCTAAATGGATGTGCTTAGAGGTAGAAAGCTCACGCTGGTACTGAGGGTAGTTATCTATAGGGGTGATCTCTATTTGGGGGAAACGGGGGCTATAAGGTCAAAGGTCACCTGAAGGCAAAAGTCTGAAATCAGAATAAAACATGACAATTGTGAATGCAAAGATGCAGAGCTCATCCTCGGTATCAGTGTTCGAGCCGGGATAAGGCGGGGATGCAGGATGCCCGTATACGCAGCCAGAATTCCCGCAGAGTATAAATTGTGTGCGGGAAAGTCCCGCACAGATTTGCGGGAATTCCCGCACAGGGCTGTTCTCAACCAGGGGATTGCAAAAATAGTATGTATAATAGGGTTGCGTGTGGTTCCTATATCGATCGATAGCTGAGAAGAAGTCATGACAACGTACGTATGCCAAACTATCATTTTGGGGGGTCAGGTCAGAGGTCATCTGAGGTCACCAGAGGGCAAGTCTGGAAAAACCTTGTGAACACGATAAGTCCAGAAGAATGGGTTGGTCTGATCAGGTTCAAAATGTTGGTGTGTAGTTTTTTTCCCTTTATGGGGAGGTACAGGAACCCGTATTGTTTTCTGTATAGGTCGGTGGTGAATTTTGGTTTGAAAAGAGAAAATTTGTGAAAGTCCCAAAATTTGGCCCAATTTTGGTTCTTATGAACACGAGCACTCAACAACACATGGCTGGATGAAGCTAATACTCGGTATGTGTGTTCTCCATGATGAGTACATGACCCTTTGTGTTGGGGTCAGGTTCATATTGGTACGTACGTATGGCGAACAGCACCTACATGTGACCACTGTCGTGTTGGTAGTACCGTGGACTAGTAGGCGGGCAGAAATACATGTACAACAATTCTTCCATACGTACGTACGTTTATATTAACAAGCCCAGCCCAAAAAAGTCGCTGTGCCATACCAGTAGCCCTAAGTACGTAAATGTGATTATGTTAGCAAGAAAACAGGAGCAAAGCACGATCTGAAATTAGTAGTAAAAAACCACCAAATCAATGCTAGAACCTTACTGTATGATGTTTCATCAACCAACGTCAATTAAACACGTCGTTCATTTTCAAAGAATTGTAGGTTACCGCCAAATGTAATGCAGTATCGCTGATCGACGATGTAAAGTTAAATCCAAATCCCTAATCATAGAGTATATGGTGTGAAAATTCTATTGAAGTTAAGCGTGTGCAAGAGGTCGTTTGCCCTCGGGTCCGTAGACTGGTATCGTTGTGTAGCGTGCAGGTGGGAATTGGGAGCAATTGAATGCGCGTGAACAGCAAGGTGAGGAACAACGTGTTCCAGCGAGGCTATGTTAAAAGTAGTGGACGCATTGGCGAGTGAGCTAGAAACATAAGCTTTGCATTTTATGTTATATTAATAAGGGTGGAAGCTGCCGATGTCCGCATCGGCTGGATATTCGGCAAATAATGCCCAAATACACAGTTCGCAAAACACACGCGTGAAGGTTTTATTCAATTTCAACAAAGATCAAGATAAAGTTGTCGATTTAGCGTGCGTCGGCGGGGATCGGCAACAAATACAGCACTGGATTTGGTAATT
The DNA here is from genome assembly GCA_026419785.1 of Sclerodactyla briareus. NCBI lineage: Eukaryota > Metazoa > Echinodermata > Holothuroidea > Dendrochirotida > Sclerodactylidae > Sclerodactyla > Sclerodactyla briareus. Next base: position 65,499 of record JAODTK010000832.1, read on the forward strand.
GCAATTAGTACCGCGATTTGGTAGCCATACCTGAATTCCACCAGGAACGGGAATATTAATTGTGCATTTGACCGCCGGTGCTGCGTGCGAGTACTAACGGTGATGCGAGTAACTTACTAATAATAATGGATACTGGTATACCGCGCTACCCTAGTGTATAGTCCAAAAGATAATGTTGACGTCGATCCGATCTTAGCAAATTGCATGATGTTTTGCATGACCATCATCGTTCAAGTTGCAGGACATGGGAGAGGAAGGGAGAGAAAGAAAACACTGTTTACTAGCAGTCAAGACAGCATGCACACAGAATGTGGGTATTATGATTGTGCAACTAGTGCTTCTCGTTGACCATTTTCGCAGAACTGGGCACAGGTACAAATTCTATTAGAACCCATGTTGCTCTGAGTAGCAATCAGGTAAAATAAGCTAGTAAACACAACTGCAATTGATTTTTTTCCCAAATAACATAACATGGTTGGAACAAGACATGGAATGGGGTAAATATTATACTTTTCACCAAAGTCTGAAAGCACATTATTCCTGAGGGTTCTTCGGACAGTGGATTTTAGTTTTTAGGCTGATCTGGGCTCATGTAACAAAATGATAGCCCCCCCAAATTCAACAGCAAAAGTCATACCATGCTGGAATCATGGTATAATTATTCAGATGTTGTACAATTTTTCCTGCAAAATACAATTTGCCATATGACACATAAATGAGGATCAGAAAAAAATTGCTGATGAAGTTGTGTCTTTCAGTGGGATATGGTACCTTGGTAGGATTTGAAAAAGAGTCTCAGATACCCAGGACCCGAACTTCGTGAGGGAACTTGTGCGAAAATGGCGCGGAATATAGGTCCCTCCAAGATTTGAAAATCCCTCAAAAAAAAATTTTGGATGGACTGTACCCTCCCAAAAATTATTCCTTAGATCGGAACCACTGGTTGTATGCAGATTGGCATATATATGAAGGTAGCTAGATGATCCCTATTGTGTGGGGTCAGATCAACGTCTTTAGTTTCTGTGAACGATGATAAGTGAATGAACCGTTATGTGGTAAAATGGTTCTATCTTAAAAAATCGCATTTTCAGAAGAAACAAACTTGGAAGTGCAATGTGTGACCTTCCTGCATCTGGCACGTCGCCGTTGAATTTCTTGCTTATCGATAGATGCAAGACTATTGAAATGAATATCATTGTCCTGTTCTCAGCTTACTGGTCATTTAATATGGGAGTTGGCCATGTCACAGGTTAGACTTTTTTGCCTGGTTCCAATATCATGGAGGAAACCAGTCTTCTCTTAAGTTAGTCCATGTTACTTTGCAAGCCACATTTTCCAATCTTCTGGGGTAAAAAGCATTCCAAGATTGTTTCACACAAGCAAAAGCCAAAACTGTTTGGTAAGTAGTAGGGCTCCAAAATGTAATGATCCCGACACTGGATCCCGATGTTGTTATTTCAACTTGAAGGCAATGAAATGTTGGTGAAAATATGGACGTATCTGCTGGGTTGTTGATGTGTTATCTCATTTTACCATTATATACAGAGCTGTAGTGAGACATGTTCGTCTCCGAGTATTGTCCTACCATAAAGCTTGAAACTGTCCGAATGATATCGAATGATAGCATCTACAGTTGTTTATCGCTTATTAGCTCAAACCAGCTATGTGGGTTGAGCTATTGTGATGCCCAGGCATTCTATTTATCCTATCTATCTATCTATTATTCTATCTATCGATATATGTATCTATCGATCTGTCTTGTCAGTCTGTTCTGTCTGTCTGTCTGTCTGTCTGTCTGTCTTATCCTGGCTGTCTGTCACTTTTGGATTGTCTCGCCTGAACTTTGTTAAGGGAGAGACATAGTGGTCACTTTGTTGTGTGGTTCTGTCTGTCTGTCGGTCCGTCGGTATGTCCATATGTGCGGTTAGATTACCTGAAAACCGTGGAAGCCATCATGATGCGGACCTCTTTGGGAGGGTGAGCGGTGAGAGTGCCGATGTGCATCACTTTCGTCCCAAGACCATACGATTTGCATGAAATGAATTTGCCATATTTATGAAAATTGGCACGGAAGCTTGGGTACAAGATATCTCTTGATCGGTAGATGCATTGGTGCTTGCAGTCGGGGATAGAAAACAACTATGAAGTGTACTCAAACTGTTAGAGTCCTGGATTAAATATGCTAATTAAAGTAGTCTAATTCGAGCAATAATTTCTTGCGATATTTTGAAGTTCGTTGGATTTTGACGAACTTGGTGGAGATGGTTATTCTATAGTCCCAATAAATTTTGACAGTAGGGACAGGTCACCCCAAGGTCAATTTAATGTTGCTAATTGAATTTACCTCAGTCTAATTTGCATAATTTATGAGGAATTTTAAATGTTGGTTGACTCCTCATGAAATTGGTGGAGATGGTTACACCTTTGATCCCTCATAAATTTAACAACAGTGCAAAGGTCCTTTAAGGTCATTAATGTGAATCATTGCATAAAATTATTGCAATGTTTCCAAGTTTGGTTAAATGGCAGGAACAATTGGAAAGAGTGCCAGGTCAGGGTGTCGTAGAGATTGTATGGGGAATTTTTGGGTTCGTGGTTTTTCAAAAACATAGAAAGACACTGGTCAAAAGGTCAAAGGTTCAAATTGTAAGAAAATAGGATTATTTTAGAGTACGGCCAAAGAAATAAAAAACTTGTCAATTTTGATAGGGTAGGGTATGTGATAGAACTATGGGTGCTTCATAGACGAAACCAACTACGCTTCGATCTGACACCTGTTCTCCAAGTTACAAGGGGGCCAAAGGTCGATTTGAATTCCTTTTGCGGCTGTAGCATAGGCGTGTGTATCTGAGTACATAATGCTTTTGTGGCTGGGTGCATCACAGGGAGGAAGGCAAGTACTTTTCATAAAAACCGCCTGTCATAAAAGGTCATTTAAGGTCACTCATGGACCAAGAACTGCCCAAATAATAACATTCCTGCAAACTGAGCTTCTAGTGGTGTGATGTTGTGTGATATGGCGGGACTTTGGGGACATGCCAGCATATTATCAAGGGTAACATTTTCATGAAAACTGTAATGTCAATAAAGGTCATTCAGGTCCCTTAGAGACCAAATAATGCCAATAATAACATTCCAATGACAATAGCCTCCAAAGATTGTATGTGATATTGCTGATGTTTTGCGAGACAGGTGCCTCATTTATGAAGGGACTATTCCATAAAAAACTGTTATGTTAGCTAAAGGCATTAAATGATGCGAATCTTAATTGTGTGAAGTATTGAAATTAGTAAAATAGCCCGAACAAAACTCCATACATTTTTTGATTATTATTTTCCCCTCTCGTCTACCCATTCAAGAATGGTATAGTCTAGCCTCAGCATCACTATCAATATTAGCAAACGATCTATTGTGAATTGTACTCATTTCAACCTGCTAACCCTCAGGTATGGTCATTTCAAGTCATCTGAACTTGTATTCCTATCTGTAACAGACAGAGATTACATTTATTGTCTTAATCAACTTTAAGGGCAACTGTTGGACAAAAAGGTTTGTAGGAGTACCATGTTGCCACAATTGATGTGAGCAGCTGAGTACAGGGGAATCCCCCTACTGTATATCACCTATATCTAGCCATAGTCAAGCAATACAGTAGGGCCTGCCTTACTGTACATGTCAACAGCCACAGCAGATGGTTCAGGTTACACCCCTGGGATGTGCAAGTAGCTGTGAGAGTGGGGGTGTGACTCCTAGGAGTTACTGGACAGTGTAGATGATATATAAAGGCTAGTTACTCTCTGATGGATAGATGCTATTGCTATAGTTCATTTTTTTCATTCCATCACCACTATTTCTATACTTATTCGCAATGAAAATTGCAGTCTTATGAAATACCTATGACGTATGATTACATAGAGAGGAGGTCAATCAGTGTGTCTATTTTGCATGCTCATTTTCCATTCATGACCTTCGAAGAGTATTTGAGAATAATTGGGAGTCAGAAAACTGGGCCAAGGAATTTCCGTGGTATGTGTCTAATTTTACCTGAATTTGTTTGCATGGTGACTAAAAGAAACAAAATCACTGATAGCGCAGCAGCAAGACACGGGGGGGATCAGCGTTTGGCAACAGAATGTTTGGCTGTGATGAATCTCGGACGGACTTGGTCACAATGATGGACCGATGGGTCATCGTGGAACACATACTCACACAAGGGTACTTGGAATGCATCTCTCCCACAGCTCAATCCATGTTATAAGAGTTATGTAATGGTCTTTGAGTTGAGGGCCATTAGAGATGTTGGGATATTGGGCCTGGGGCACACTTTGGCTTCCAGGGCCTGTTGCTATGAAATACCACAAAATCTTGTATCTCCACAAATTTTGTTGCCGGGATGCTGCAGTCATCATGCTGCATGATGGCCAATTATCAGGGTGTTCAGAGAGTAGGACCGCATGGCCCAGAGTGGGCCCTGGGGCCAAAAATGTGAATTTTGCGAAATGCTTCTACTCGAACAAATTGGGTGCACAGTGTGACACAGTCGAAATGGAGGTCAAACAGCCGTACTTGGTGTTGTCAGGAATTTCTTGATTCAGGGTCCCACTTTGGCGCGAGGGCCCACTTTATTCATTGCTGCTACCTAATAGTACTTGAAATTGCATGTCCTCCCACAAGCATCCAAGTGATATTCTTCGAAGTAAAGTATTGGATATACATGGCCCTCTACCCTTGTGTAGAGGCCAAGGGGGTGGTTGGAAAATTTCGATACATGATTCAGACAGTGTATTCACTGATCAGTGGTACCTATGCATGTCAGGAATTGGAATAAAGGTCATTAAAGGGGTAGTAGGCAATGTTCAAATTGTAAAAAAATTGCAAATTGCATGGTTTCGGCCCTTAATTTCAGCTTGCTGATCCTAACCAACACTCGGCAACAAGTCATGACCAATGGGTCATCATGGACCACCTAAAGGTCAAGGCCAAAGGCTATTAAATGGGTACAATGGGCCGTGATGTGAGGGGAAAGCTGCCAAAACGTCAAGCTTCTGCCAGATTGAGGCAAATTGCATGATATTGGAACAGAAATCATTGACTATGTAGTACCTGCCCACAGGAATTGTAAGGGAAGGTAATCAAAAGGGTAAGTTCAAGGCAATTTTGCAAAATGTAGAATAATGTGTAATTCGCAGTTTTGGCCTTAAATGCTCTGCTTGATGGACATGATGCTGGACAAATATTAAGGGACTGCGGGTGCAGTGACCACCCAAGGTCGAAGGTCATTAAGGACCCTAGAGGGCCATTGCTTGAAAAACTAAGTATCTCCTCTCAGAAATGGAAGTGTATCTCATGATGCCGCTCAGGGTATCGGAGGTCAGCATAACTGAAATCAATGTACAAATCCAATAACACATCATACCCGTTCACTACATATTGAGATTTGTCCAGTTTGGCAACGACATGGTCTCTAGTTGGGGGGTTTCTTCTCATGAATGAAAACTGAAATTCAAGATATAGTGTGTCTTGCACGGGGTGCACATGTTTTTGTGCTGTAATGGCCTGTCCGTATTCAATTAGCAGGATAGCGTGGGCCTTACAAGAACTTACATGAAAGCCTGGTTCACCACACCAATGGTTGTTGATATAATCAGGGACAGTACCGCATTTGGGAATTCAAGGATAGTCGTTTGCTGGAAAAAAAAAAATCAGCCAAACCAGTCATAGTGCCATGGACCGTTTTCCCCGACACTTCCCACAACCCCTGAAGGGGATCAAGCCTAAGACTAGGTCACTATAAGCCATCAGTGGCTCAAATGTTGAATGGTGACCAAGTATGACTGATTGCAACAAAGGTAATCAAGTTTGATCAATTCCACGAAAGCTTTAGCAGACCAGCAGGAGTTGAGCATCAAAATCCATTCTTGGAACAGGGTTCACATGGCCACAGCAAACCTCCAGGTAGGCAAGGTGGACCGGGACACGGATCGGTTGGCGGTGGGGGGGCCGGGGGGGGGCTGTGGTGCTACCCAGACCGGAATGCTGAATAGACCAGAATATGATGTCTCGTGATGACCGCCAGGGGTCTGGTAGTGATCACAGGGAAGCAGTGCATAGTAAGTAGTAACAGACCAGCAGATATCAGTCAGCACGGTTCCTGGATATCTTCGACGAGTGCCTCATGTGAGGGTAATATCCACAATGATAATATCTGGCAATTTTATAATGTTTCTCCCACAGTAGCTGCTCAAAGCGCTCCACTGATATTTTTTAAAACTCTGATCATAGGGAAAACTGTACGCCCACATGTTGTACTCAAGTTCCTCAACACCTGGGTGGAAAAGGGCATGAAGATGGAGCGTCTCACCCACACCGGACACCCAGGAAAAACTGTTCCGTCTGTGGGATTGGAACACCACATCATTGATTAACAGGGCTGAAGCTGAACCAACTGAGCTAATCTCCGACAGTTTCTTCTGTGAAGCGGCTACTTGAAACGTTTTCGTCTCACCTGAATTAAGTTAAGAAAGAGGCTTAGCAATGATTGGCATGTGTTTGTGTGAAGTATGTGTGTGTGCGTAGGTCACACTTCCTTTTAGCAGGATTTTCGGAGTTAGCGTCCGGGCAGAAGGTCACTTTTTAAGAATGGTAATTAGCCTATTTTGTGGAAATTTATTGTTCAAGCTCTTAGCAAAAATTAAGGACGAACCGCAGTGCTATGGTGATTGATATGTTCGGCCATAGGTTGCAGGATGTGAATGAGATGAACTAATTATATTTTCGTGTGAAAATAGGTGAGTTAAGTAATCTCAATTGCACAATTTTTGCGAAATATAAATTATTGCGTTGTCTGTGAATGTTTGCAGTACAGTTCGCATGTGTGCGGTGATCATGCAGGGAGGAAAAAACCAGTGTTCTCCGTACTGCCTAATTTGCGAATGGCTCTCGAACAGCACAGTACGATGCCGCATGGTGCGACAGAGTCCGTTGCAATCTTGCTGTTTTAGTTGCTACTGGATTTGCCAAACGTGCTGAGGCGCGTCGGCCGATTCAGGTTCAGCGGCAGTACCGATAGTAGCATTGTTGCAGTAAATCAGCGAGTCGATAGTGGCTATTAGAGAAGCATTTTCCTGCTGCAAGCAGTTGTTCCATGTGCTCGTTGCTGCACCAGAGCACATGACGCACTACTAGCAAACTTGGTTGGAACAGACGCAACTAGCCACAAAGTTTTATTGCAACTGATGGAGGTCTATTCCGGCATTTAACACAACATTTGACATTTTACTAGTTGCAAGCAGTCACAGTATGTGCGATTTCTGATAGGTGAGGGAGCTCATTTGCATAAGTTCTCATTCATTCACATTTTCCACAAAAACGGTGTAGACATGGTCACATTCAGTCAAAACGAATTGGAAACGTTGGAATGGTTAGTGGTGTTTATGCGTGGGTGAAGCACTCACGAGTCCATTTGGTCACGGAAAAAAAACAACAATCAAAAAGAATGCAAAATGGCCTTGAATTGCCAAGAACTGACTTAAATGGACAGCTTCCGTACCTGGTGCAGCAGAGGAGACCCTTGTGATTGTCACAGAGGGATTTATATGCTATTAGACGTGCTGTGAAACTCCTTATGAATCAAAAAATGCCACAAATCAAATGATTAATAAACAGCAGGCCCGACTCCGAAAACACACCACATAACGCGAAAGTGGTGTGTTTCCAATTTTTGGCGAACACGTCTAACGTGATGCGGAGGGAATCTGTGTTTTTTTGTTTTAAAAAAAGACGATGCACACTTGTGCATCTGTTTCCCGATAATGACAGGTCTTGGCCAAGGGGGTGTGAGTACTATATAACTGCTAGAGCACTCACTTGCCTCAGACCTGCATGTAGCATTGGGCCGCCTGAGCTAGTATTGTAAAGAAATATGCATTGCATGGCCATTACATGTTGGGCAAAAATTTTGAACTACTCCTAGACTAGTATGCCGCAATGCGTCTATCAACGCGCTATAGTTTCCTATACAGAATCCCTTGCTTTGGTCCGGACGCTTGTTTTGTTACAACAATTTTTCGGGGTCACACACGCATTAATCTCCCATGTAGTCACAATTGCTGTAGCATAACGATCGGATACTCAAGTCTGTATTACTTGAGAGACATGACTCAATGATCCCAGAGAGCAAGGCGTGCACATAGTACTGACTTGACTGATGATGTGGAATAATAATGGCTTCATACTTGTGCGTATACTGAGCGGATTAGGATATTACGAAGGGGTAAATATGTTGTGTGTGGGTGTTGTGTTGGCTCTTCATTGGAAACGTGCCATGCCAAACAGCCTGCACTCTCGTTATTCATTGTGATCTATGGTTTTGGCATGGCATTTGTTAGTGGCATGGAATGTAGGGAAACGTGCTTCTGCCCTTGATTTTAACTAGCATGTCCAACGGTGCCATATTCTGGCCAGTGTAGCATTTGTAAACTACTCCTAAACGCAGGACTAATAATATCCTGAATCAAATCTATTTTCTGGTGGAAGGAATCATGGGACATACAGAAACAGTTCTGTGATTTTAATAAAAGAAAATCGCTGATGAGATTCAGCTGTTATCATCTATTGAGGACCTTCTGATGTTAGGATATTCAAGCATAATAAATACATTTTTTTTTTCCGTTCGCAAGATTTTGGTATAGTTAGAAATGAAAGCAAGTTCTTAAATGGAAAAGAATGAAAATTTTCACAGTTCCAATAACTAGGCATCAATAAATGCCAAACCAGGATTCAAAGGAATGAAAATAGACCTGTGACAAACCATGAACTCCTTTTTCCAGGCTTTGCACATTATGCCATGACTAACAAGACAAGTGTCCCCGCATTGGGGGAAATACGAATTGTATTTCTGCTTACAACTTGTGGTGTACATCTCTTTTTTCCCACATTAAATCTCAACGCATATAACCCGTCCTAATGATGTTTATATCAGGAGAAGAAAGAATCCTTGGACTTGGGACTGTCAAATCAACTTCCTCAGGTCTGCAGTTTGGTTTTCCTTCCTCCTTGTATTGTTAATTGTGTATCTCCTTTGATATATTGTCTTAATTATTACAGTCAGTCAGGTCTTAGATAGCTGTTTCCTATTACTTTCATATTGGAGATTAAACAATGTTCCCAACCCTTAGTATTTTATAGGATATTGAACTGGCTTTCATCACTTATTTTGGCTCCCTCAGGGAGAGGTAATCTGGGGAAAATCTATCCTACTATCTATCTATATCTAACTATCTATCTATCTATCTATCTATCTATCTGTCCTGTTCTGTCTGTCTGTCTGTCTGTCTGTTTAACACCTGAAGGTCAAGGTCAAATGGCATTAAAAGGTAAAATAGTCCAATTAGTGAAAACTGCAAAAAATGCTTTCTTTTCTCCTTTTGGTGTACAGTGCTGTTCCGTTATTGAGGGTCTAAACAAGCCGTTCCTTGGGTGCTCAGGAATTTTTGGTCCAACGTCCCACGGGCCCAGGGCCCATTTCATGGAATTTCACACAATTGTACTTGAAATGCATCTCCTCTCACAAGCTACAATTGAGTGTTCCTCAGAGTTACATGTACGTTTACATGCCAAGACACTTTAGCCATATTAAGATCAAGGTCAACGGTTTGGTTTACAGGGCACAACTAGGCCATTGTTTTGAAACTGCCTCCTTGGCCTGATGTCAACATTTTAACACCATATTTCTCATTCGTCTTGGTTTCAATTTGTTGCAGCTTGAGCTACAGCACCATTGTTGCTCTAGTTGGCAACATGAGAATTCATTCTTGCGAGTAAAATTTGGAATTTGACATATGTCCACTCAAATCATTCCTGGTATGCTGCATGTATATAGCCAATGAAAAAAAAACTGCACATCATGTATGTCTCAAATCAGACAAACCTTGGCTCATTCCCAGTCACTAGCTCAGTTGTTTTACACTTAACTGGGTTCATTTTGTTTTTGTCATGCATGACCTAAAGATAGCTGAGATCATTTTTTGTTCAGCAGGTCTCTCTTAATTGGCATAGCAAGATAGCAAGATAGCAAGTTTTTTTTTTCCTGTAATAAGGACAGATCTCAAAGTACCTGTGTTGTAGGTGCTGAGCTACAACTCATACTCAAAGGCTTCAACAAATCACTACAACTGATCATTGTTGTCATTCAGAGTGCCACTCCATAGTGTCAATGTCCCACAATAACACTTGGGGTAGTGTATTTAGATAGTCACGGAGACAAGCTATGCTACAGCACTACCATCTACCAAGGTTAACCCCTCTATCTCAGATTGTAGGCTGACTGCAACGCTTGGTACTGGCAGGGTGGCAACTACGGTTTGATTAAAAGCAGTGGCACCTGCTCTGACCAGCTTGGCCAATCTCAATGCCGACAAGATCGAGACGTAATTGAGGGAAGGAATCTCTGGCGAAACACGTCAGCAATACCTAAAGAAAGTAGCAAGCATTTTTGTCGTCTTTTCCACTCAATTAGCTTGGTCTGAATGCCAGCCTAAACAGGCATTTAACAGTGTCATTATAAATGATGACTTCTTATATGGTGTCCAAGGTCAATTTCCATTGAATTTCCTGCGAATTAATCCACCGCCCAAATCTGCTGAATCTACTTTCCCTGCTTATACTCCTAATTGGCAACTTCTGATCACCCCCTCAATATTATGGTTGATCCCTGGCACGTTCTTCTTGTAGCACTAGGGACTTTTCCCGTGGAAGCCCTCCGCCGACCCCGACCCCCGCGAAACCCCCACCGCGGGGACTGCCGTCTGTAGTAAAAGATATTCTTCTAGGATTTTTGTGAGATTTTTTTCGAGGCGCAAATACTGCCAAAAAGCGAAATTCTCTGAACCAAGTCTTGGTTTTAAAAAACAGACAGTTTCGCTGGAAATGAGAAGGCCCGTATTCGGTTGCCAACCTGGCTCTGTGGTAAAAAAAAAAAGTGCCAGTTCTTGACATAATATTGGGGGGTGGTGCAGGGTGCTAATTAGGTAATAATTCCCAGTTCACAGTTTGTTAGCTCATCCCGCATGTGCTGGTGAGCTATTGTGATCCTGCATATCTATCTATTTACTTCAACCATTGATTTCAAATTGCTATCCTCCAATTTTTTGGGGTGTATGGTGGATCATTATAAAACTTGGTCCCATGATCACTGAGTGAAGGGGAAACCGGGCTGTTCAGGAAGTCGAGGTCAAAGGTCATCTGGGGTCAATTTCGGTCAAAATCTTTCTTCTTCCTACAGTTTCAAAATCAGATTTTCAATGACACTTGGTTCAGTATTCTCGGTGACCAATGTTTCTACAGGTGTTCATGATTTGAGGTCAAAGGTCCTTTATTAGGGGTCATTTTGGCCAAAAAAGGTGATTTTTTTTGTGGTAAACAAACCCAATGCTTCTCCTCCTTGCGCCACAGATTGAATTGGATGATCGTGATGTTGGTCATTATGAATCATGACCAATGGTACATACGGGGTGGTTCAGGAATTTGCGATCAAAGTCATCCTAGGGATCAATTTTGGTCATTTTCGTTCAAATGGTCAGCAGCTTCTTCTCCTACAGTTCAAATCGGTTGATCATGAATTGGTCAGTATTAAGCGGATATTACATACGGAATGTTCAGGAATTTGAGGTCAAAGGTAATCTAGGGGTCATTTTGGCCAAAAAGCTCATTTTTTGGGTCAAACGAACAGAACGCTTCTCTCCTCCCAGAGATTGATTTGGATGATCATGATAGTTGGTCAGTATTATCATTGACCAATGGTACATACGGGGGTGTTCAGGAATTTGGGATCAAAGGTCATCTATGGTCAATTTTGGTCATTTCGTTCAAACGGTCAAGCTGCTTCTTCTCCTACAGTTCAAATCGGATGCTGATGAAACTTGGTCAGTATTATCATTGACCAATGGTACATACGGGGGTGTTCAGGAATTTGAGGTCAAAGGTCATTCTAGGGGTCATTTTGGCCAAAAAGCTCATTTTTTGGGTTCAAACACAAACCAAATGATTCTCCACGAGATGAATTGGATGATTATGATAGTTGGTCCAGTATTATCATTGACCAATGGTACATACGGGGGTGTTCAGGAATTTGAGGTCAAAGGTCATCTAGGGGTCAATTTTGGCCATTTTCATGTGTTTCATTCATTTCAATGGTCAAGCTGCTTTTTCTCCTATGGGACAGTTCGGACGATCATAAAAATTGGTCAGTATGATCATCGACCAGTGGTACTTATGTGGTGTTCAGGATTTGAGGTCAAAGGTCATCTAGGGGTCAATTTTGGCCATCTGGTTCAGATGGTCAAGCGGCTTCTTCTCCTATGGGACAGATCAGACTACCAAGAAAGTTGGTCAGTATAATCATTGACCAGTAGTACTTATGGGTGTTCAGGAATTTGAGGTCAAAGGTCATCTAGGGGTCAATTTTGGCCATTTTGTTCACATGGTCAAGCTGCTCTCTTCCCTACAGAATAGATTGGATGATCATGAAAGTTGGTCAGTGTAACATGACTAATGATACGTATGGAGTGTTCATGAATTGAGGTCAAAGGTCATCTAGGGGTCAATTTTGGCCATCTGGTTCAGATGGTCAAGCGGCTTCTTCTCCTATGGGACAGATCAGACTACCAAGAAAGTTGGTCAGTATAATAATTGAGCACCAGTAAATATGGGGTGTTCAGCAGTTTGAGGTAAGAAATAATCCTTCCACAATACCACTGAAGTCACTCAATCTTGCTGTATGTAAGAATTGTTCAGCTTTGTGATAGCAAGTACTAATAATAGGTCTAATGTTGAATACTGATAAGTCTGTAATGTGGAGTACAAAATGTCATCTGAATTCTTGTAACAAATTAAGCTAAGTTAACTCTTCCACATCACAAGTGATCACTAAGCCTTGGGTGTTGAGCTATTGCGATCGTGTTTGGCTATCTGTGTATCTATCTATCTGATCTGTCTGTCCACAATCTATCTGATTCTGTCTGTCCACAATTGTTCAAATTGCTACTGCTCTTACAGTGTTTGGTGGATCATGGTGAAACTTGGTCACAATGTTCATCAATTTAAGGGACATCTGGGTTGTTCAGGAATTTTGGGCCCAAGATCCAGTGTGGGCCCCTGGCCCCATTATGTGAAATCATGCAGAATGCTTCTTCTCCTCCAAATTTCAGTGCATAGTACTGATGTTCAATCATGATGATGCTCCAATAGGCGTACCTTCAGGTGCTCCATAAATTTTTGTCTCAGGCCACATTCACCGCCCATATTTCTGAAATTAAACACAATGGTGTTTGAAATGCATTCCTCTTACAAGCTTCAGTTGATTTTCTTTTGGACTGTTACCTCAATCTATCACTCCCCATCACATTGCACAAGTAGAACTTGAACAACAAACCAGTGTACACATACAGTACCAGGTGAGCTACTGTGCATTGGCACTCTTGTTTCTAAAACAAATTCCCTCTGACCCACAGAGTGTTCTGTTTGTGGAGGTATGAATAGAAACACTCTGAGAGAAAGCTCACTGAGAATGACTGTGGAAGATTCAGAGTATTTAATGTGAGTCAATAAAAAAAATTGATCACACCACACAAACAAAAATGCTCACCCTAGCCAAGTAGTTGCGAGCTGCACTAACCAGAAAATTTCAACCTGATTGCATGTTTTGAAGTTATAAACTAACATGATAAATGAACACTGCTTTGGGCTGCTCATTCGCTGCTGTAGAGTAAGGTATCCAGTCAGCATGAAGAAATGAGAAATTCAGCAATCATTTATTCTTAATAGCACTGATATCATTTGTAAATTTTCCTAAAGTGAAATCGAGAAGAAGAGTTTGAATCACTGGTATTGTATTATTGTTTCATTGTTGAAACTGGTCCGCACAGTTTCTCAGATAAAAGATTTTCTCCCAGATTTTTTTTGAAGTTCTCGTTCTTGGCTGGAGCTTGGCTGGTACGGGCTTGTTCAGTGTAGTGATAGCTGTATCAAGAGGAGTGCAGATATGCAAGTCGCTGGTCAAGCTCCTCGAGAGGGAGACCAAAGAGGACCTGACTGAGCACTGTCCGGTGAGACCTGACGGATTGGAGACTGGACACCACCTTCTCCACTGGACCGCACAACTTGGAGGACAGCTGTGAGAGCTGCCAGGAACCGTCGTACCCACCAGGCAATGGATTAATTCAGATGTAAAACAGGATGATGATGATTGTTCCTATTCTTTCCTTTTCTTCTAGTGAGTCCTGTCTATGTTGAAAGGCGTGAGGTGGATCCAGTGGCTGACATTATCACAGAACTCATGATCGAGAATGAAGAAATGCTAAAGAAACTCCCAGGTGAAAATTCATCCATTAGTGTATGTGTGCAAGGGCAGAAATGCCTATGAGAACAGAGACTGCATTCAAATAGCAGTCCTTGCGGGGCCTTATTCCCCCTACCTAGGCTGATGCATTGTAGCCACCTAGAGTGGAAGAGAGGGGGGGGGGGTGGGACACAGGATGCAAGAGAACTGCCATTTACCATTCAGTACCTGATGATGGCAAGGCAGTAACAATATACCCAATGGAGTCCTGGCCATGTGTAGGGCCTCCTTCCTCCCCTTCTCCTCCCCCCCCCCCCCACAGCCCCTGGCTGGTGTATCATGGCCACCAGCAGCTGAGGGGCCAGGTCAAACACAGGTAATGATTCTGGCAATGTACCCAGGCCTGTGCAACAGCCAAAATGAAAAGAAAAGAAAAAGCGACTGCTGGTGATCCCCATTTACTGTTACATTGCAATTTTGACCCTGTAGTTGGTTTGTCCCCATAAGAATTACCGATCAAAGCAGAAACCCACTAGGGTGATATTAACGCCTGATAGGAAGAACACACGGTAACCCAAACTGCTACTCTTCAACCCAAAAGCAATTGCATGAAAGTGGGCCTACCACGCCTGATGGTGAAAAGGCTCATATAAGAGGGAAACCACTGCCCCTCAGATCAAAACTCAAAGTTTTTGCTTCTACCCCGGCTAGAGTCTGCATTAGCAGGCAAAACATGCGATAGGCAGAGAATTCAAATGTGATAACACCCTAAGGTGGTTCCATAGCATGAAAAGTAATTGAACTGGGTCAAGCGGTGTTGTTATTAATGCTCTGCCTATACATATGCTAAATAGGCTTGCCACCCGAAGTCTGGACATACACACACTGTGTGGAAGAGTTACACACAAAGGAAATGGGGAAAGTACCCTGTACCCTCCCATTCTTTTATCTGGGTTTGTACCTGAGCATGGTGGTGGCTGGATTCAGCAATCGTCCTCACACCATCCTGCCATCTCGGCTATCCATATTCTGGGACTTGGACCTGTGTGTACTGCTAAAGAATTGTCGTCATTTTCAGTTGTCAGTTCTGGCCTGAAGTCAAGAAACAACTTCTTCTCCCATGGTCAGCCTGAGTGGAACAGCTATCCCACTTCCAAGATCAGGCGTTCCCTCAAATTCAGTAAAAAGGAGAAAAATTAGAGTGTGTGCAAATAGTCTTCCTGAAAAACAAAAGTACAGAATACAGTGAGATCTAGCCAGTTGGGAGCTGGAATAAGTTAGTCTGGAATTGATCAGCCTGGAGTCACTTGGTAGCTATGGTGAAGTCTGCTGCTCGTGAGCATTGGTCAGCTCCCCTCTGAAACTAGCTTGGCGCTGAACTGACTTCAAACTGCATGGCTCCCAGCTGACTGCAGGTCAGGCTGACTAGCGGAGGTGGATTAGCTCAGTCGGTAGAGCTCCAGACTTCCAAACCATTGTTTGCGAGTTCGGAGCCCATTGGAAGCCCGAGGACTTTTCCGTAGTGCCGTGACAAGGCAATGTCTCCTGAATGTCCCATGCCCCCCACGTGTTAAAGTGGGTACCTTGTGAGGTAACTTGTGAAGAGTATCGAGTGCCATATGTGGCTGCTTGGATATTGGGGAAGTCCCTCCTCGGGGGACCGATGAAGTGACATACTAAAATGGTGCGATCACTAATGATCAGGGTAATATCTGTGAAGCGCTTTGAGCAAGTCTTCCGACCCGAAAAGCGCTATATAAGAACGAGATATTATTATTATTATTATTACTAACATTTCTAGATAGGTTAGTATGAATACATAATTACTCGGCTATTTATACATGTTGGATGCGAGTGGCTGTTGCAAACAAAACCTAGCCTCTTCTCTGCGACCCAGTAAGAGATGTTATCCTTCGTCAGCACTGGTTTTGATGTACGTTAACATGTAATTTTTTTTTTTGCACCCACCAAAAAGTCAATTCGATTTATATCGTGGTACTGCATTTTATTGGCCAAAGTAGTTCATAATAATGCAGGTTGGCCAGAACAAACCCCGCACACCGCAGATATTCTAGAAAAAGCATGAGGGCAGGGGCACGTAGCGCGTTTGCTTCCTTTTCACGGCCTACACACATCGCGCCAACCTGGCTTCAAAAACAACGCCGTGAGGTGTGTCCGCATCTGTAACCAGATTCTCCTAGCTACTTTGAACGCCGCGCACAAACATCAAATAGGCCGTACTCTTCGCGGGCCAGTGTTGAATTCCATGCGTGCTATGTTCAACCAAAATCTTTGGATGCAGCATTTTGGATACTAACATTTCTGGCGCAATCATCATAAAGGTCCCTCGTGATGTCCATCCAGGGCCGTCTGTACAGGATGAAAAACCCATTTTCACTGACTTTAAAGTCAGTTTTTTTTTGGCAATTAATGCTCATTGAACTTGACAACGGTTAACTCAACTGATCAGCAGAATCGTCAAGGAATCAAGAAGCCTTTTGGCTTTTTCCTGGTTATTCTTGTGCCGCCTATGGGTCCATGGAGGAAAATACTGTCATGGAGGATGAAGCGTAAAACCACTCCCATACTGTCCTTATAAATTCAAGGGATGTCTTGAAAGCACAGCTAGTGGTGGAATGTGCTGTATAAAACAATGGATCCCCTGCTATAGTGATGAATACTTCTCGCAGTCCCCGATAGGGCCTCCTGTAACGGATAAGCTTCTACGTAGGTGAAACAGGATCCGCGCCTCTGTGGCAGTGACCCTTGTTCTGATTCTTGTGCATGGTGAAGACTTCTAATGGATCGATGATGGGATAGTTGAGTGAGAACGGATCAGGAAGGTAGAATCCTCATGAACGACACCGAAGCCACAACAATCCCATAAGAGAAGAACAACCCACTGCTTAAAAAAAGAATTGTGCCCCACAATTCTTGAAAAAAATAATGCCCGACTGTTCTTGAATGCATGCACCCTCTTAGACAGAACCACATAATTCAGGAGGTCTATTCCACTTTAATGTGGATGTGTATGCTGTGGGTGCTGGTCGTGGACATATCAGGAGTCGGGCCTATTAGTGAGAGAGAGTGGTTAGAAACAGTTAAACCGACCCCTCCCTTCTGGCTCCCCAGCCTTAACTCCCAACATTATTTCAAGGCAAATATCCTCCTTCTAGCCTTCGCTAGAAAGAGCGCCTTGCTGAGCTCTTCAAGCTAAGCATACAACCGAAATTTGCTTCCTATCAACCTAGGTCTACCACAGAGCACTCTGTGGTGAAACCGTGATGCCCGCTGTAAGGATGCCTGCGTTCATGAGAGAGAAACTAGACCATCTGTGGAGTGACAGAGAGAGCCTCATTGAGGAACAATGGCAGCGCCAGAGAACTTCTATGGTATTTCTTGGTATCTGATTTAATTGAACAGCTGTCCCACCTCACTGCTCCTGTCTGTGACGGTGTGTTACATAAGTGAGATGGTAGTTTGGGTACACACCACGCGCTAGCATTTTTTTTGACCCGGCTTTGTTGATTCTTTAAAGTGATAAGTTTAGAAATGATAGGGTCTTCCAGGATTACTTTATTCCTCGACTCACATATGGTTACTACGGAGGGTCATATCATAGATTGGTTACGCGTTGCACAACCATAGGCAGGGCGCCATAGCACTTCCGGCGCTGGACCTCAAGCTGTGGTGCATGACACCACCCCAGGTCACATCCCACGTGAGTGTGCACTTAAAAAATGTTGGAGACGGAGAAGCGTGAGCACTCTTTGACCTGCGGATGAACAGAGCTTACAGATTTCTCCCATTACAAAGAGTTGAGAGTCCAATTAGTCCATGTATCTATGTCTGTGGATTTCTGTGTGGTGGGGCTATTGCCTGTAGTGGAATGGTAGAGTACTCGAACTTCAGTGTATTTGCAGTGTCGTTCCATCAGGGTGATTTGAGCATGAGTCTTCAACGTGGAGAGGCCCTAGATATAGAGTACAAGATATTATCATAATAGCAGGGCCAGTTCCCTTCCAGGGTCCTTTTCCAAGAGTTTGCATACCTTCTCAAATCTTAGCCGGAAAGAACAACACACTGTTTTTTTTCCAACATCTACCTGGTATAGATAGTTTTTTCTTTTTTTTCCCCCACATTCCCTGAAACATCCCAACTCCTTGATACCTCACAACTTTTTAGGGGAATGATGAGAGATGACCATACTTCCAGATCAGCTATGCTATAATTCCTTAGAACATGGGCGTCAACAGTTGGTTGACTGGGGGAATGTCCCCCCAACTTTCAAAATGTGATATACCTATCGGTTTGTCCCGCCCCCACTTTTCCGGACCGACATAAAAAAATATAGGCACGATCCCTAGTTTGTATCACTCTCAAACTGATTCTATTTTTGTCGAATCCAAACACTAATCGCGTGGAAATTGTCCCTAATTCAGGTGCGGATGTGCGGACCCCAGGTGAGTATGTCGGACCCGACTATGGCCAAGTTGAAGATGACCCGCATGGCTTCATGCCGATTTCTCGAATTTTAAATCGTGATAAAAACAAAGGCATATTGTTTTCAATTGTTCCGGCTCGAGAGTGCGTTTCTTCCAGGCGTAGAAGTAGGCTAAATATGCATGTAATGCTTCGAATCATTTCGTTCACCCGATTAGTTTCAGAAGCCTGGGGGCAGACGGCCCCCCCCTCAATTTTACGAATATAAAAATTCGTGGGGCGAAAATTCGTGGAAAATTTGATAGAAAAACAAGTGGAAAAATGCCCTGAATTTTGTTTGCAGTCTATTTTCGAAAAAATGCCCGGAAAACATGCAATTTTTTTTCCTTCCGCCGGGAGCGCCGGTATTTCCCAATGACCGCTTGTCAAATTCGGGTAAAACTTTTCTGCTCCCAAATCGTAGTGATCCTGTACGCCTATGTCTTTTCCCTTCGACCCACCATAGACCGTTCGGTAGACCCCCTGGATCCCACGCAAAAAAGCAGAGTAGAAAAGGTCATTGTAAAAAAATTACCATGGTGATACTGGTAAAATCATCTTAGTAGGCATCAATGAACAACTTTTTTGTCGTCTCTTACTCGAATCAACCCATGTAGATTGGTGCCATTGAGCCTGGCAAGTGCCACTTCCGTCGATCTGAGGTATGAAAATCTCCGCACCAACCATGGTGGCACTCTGCTTTTGAATTAAATTTTGCATTCGATGGTCCCCCCCCACTTTTCGAAACGCTGCTCCGAACGCCCCTGTCTCAGAATAACACTTTTCTGCCCTCGTCCTCCTCACAATTTTAGGATCTTTAAACTGAGGAGGTGCCAATTGCCAATATTAATTTAATCATAAATAAAATAATGAAACAGTCCACATATACCAAGTTTAGTCGTTACAGTTAGGGAATCTTAAAAAAAAAAAAAAAAAAATTAACCACTAATTTGTTTAGGGCCATGCGTACCTCCCCCATGGGCTATTATATAACTGGCGAGGACATCAGACGTACTATTGTGTGCCCTGTGCCCATATTTCCGTCAGCGACACAAACTCGATGTGAGGAGGGCGCCCTATTCTGTGTAACCTTGTAAAACACATTCAGTTTGTTTACCTCTCTATTCGCGAATTTCTTCGACCATAGACCCCCCGAAAATAACCAGTCGTTTTTCCAGATAGATTGGTATCTCATAGTACAAGATTCTGCAACATCTCAGTAAGTTACCCCTGTTCAGAAAACTGGGAAATCATTCGATCTATTACGGAAGCAACAGAAACAAACATATGAATTCGAGAATACGATTGTCGCGTCTGGCAGAAACGACCCTATCTAGAGGGCGTAAGCATAGTACATCACGGAGGTGAACTAGACTGAGAGCTTATCATTGAGGCTCGATCATAGAGGGCTGTCACACGAGCATATTCTAATCTTACGTCGAAATGCGAATCTGTCGCCTGAAATGCCATATCCATCCATCCACTGTCAAGTGATGTGCGCGAATATAACCAACATAGCAACGCGGCTCCACACTGACTTTGTTTTGTATAAGAGCTTCAGTACAGCATGTGCGGGGGCTTGTACCCGCCTCACAAAATTTTGTGTGAATCGGACTACTTCTTTTTTTCACATTAAACCTGCAAAAAAAACAAATTCACGCAGATATGGGCAGTAATGCCCACTTTGACTCCTCTGAGATTTTTAGAGGCCGGACAATAGTGCCAAGTTCAGATCAAGCGTTTGAAGAGTTATATGCACTAACATTTTGTTTATTCATTAGGTTCTCCCTTGGCCTCACATATCACGGCCTGAGATTACAATTGCTCAATGATCTTCTTGCAGCAAAAATCAAGGAGATGGACCGTCTGGCCCAAGAAGCGGGGAATACATAACCCTCTGCTCATCGAACTAGAGCACTCATTTTGAAGGAGTTTCATGCTAAGCCTGCATCCAGGGCTCTGCTCTTCACTCAGACGATAGATAGTACCCTCTACATAGAACATGGAATCAGGAATCTCCCATGATAATGAAATATGTAAGCCCTGCAGATTACCTAGGACTTGGTGAGTTCTATCCACTGGTAATTATGCCTTTTGGTTTTTTTTTTCCAGCTCATACCAGCATGGTCAGGTCCACGGCACAAAGTATGTCCTGTTTAACAACTTGTGGAACCTTTGAATGATACATGATCTGTGTTCAACGCTGTTCCAAGTCCAGGATGCCTGGTCTGATCGAATGAAATTGGTGTTTACCTTTTTTTTTTTTATTTGTGCATGAGAAGGTTACGGGGATTTCAGATAATGATGAAAGTCGGTCAACTAGATCTTTCAAGCGTGTAGATCGATTGCTCACTTCATCAAACATATTCATCACAATTATTCTCATAAACATTTGAGCCCTGGATAGTACGAGCTTACATCATCATCAGTGCCTTCTTGTCCCTTTTTGCCACAAGCTGAGCCCCCAGAGGAAGCACTGATTGATAAGTTCAAGTCAGGAGAATACAACTTCATGATTGTCAACCAAGCGTCCGTTTGAGGAAGGCATCGGACATCGAACTTGCAACCTTGTGTAACCGCCTGAACTACGTGCCGAGTGGCTGTGGACGTTTCTCAACACAAAAGATGCATTTATATTATTTTGATGGTAAACGTTTCGCCATCACCAGTACAGTCCTAAAGCATGTGCTTCTTATGGTGTGTTGCCCAACCCCAATCGTTGAAAATGTGTCAAAGCTGAAAGGCGGTGGCTGTCTGATTGGACAACTTGGAAACACACAGCATGTATCATTTTTTTTCAATATGTACTTTGCTTTTTTGTACTATGAGACTGAGGACCCCATACCATGAGTGAAGCTCCATTCAAGCACACCTGAGCAAGTTTTCTGTATTTATGACATATTTTGCCAAAAATAAATAATCCCCACAGGTTGTCTATTTTCTACTAAAAATGATCCCCATAAGAGAGCTACACAACAGCCCACATTTTAACTTTATCTGACCATGATTTTGGACTTTATGTCTCGCCTGATTTCACGCTGAGATAATCACAGGGATTTTGCTGGGTATCCATCCATAGCTCACATCAGCATGCTTTTTGCTCAAAGTAAGAACCCTTGTGAAGATCAAAGACAGCTTTGAGTCAATCTATACTTGTGGTGGATATACTTCTGGTAGGTACAGTAATAGGTTCTTCATAGATGCTAACAAGATTTACCAGTGGCACACGCGCATTAATTCCTTCCCCATTGACTTACACCTTAAATTGGTGGCGGGGGTTCTTCTCAGCCATCCAGGCACCTCCAGGAGTTCTACTAAACTTAAAAATCGCCATATATTGCTGTGAAGCAGAGAATCTACCCATTCCAACGATTTCCAATTCATGTACCATGACCATGTAGATTTGGAGCTAGTAGGGGGTCCTCTTTTTAGCATGGTATGTCCGCTTCGATTTTCCGACACACACTCAACGAGGCCTAGTTTAGTCCATGAATTTTCAAAACCCTGGGTTTTTCCTGGCATTAATTATACTGTTAGTAGAAAATAACGGGGAAGTTAACACGAGGCACTCCAAGCGAACTACTTAGAGGTTTCTGAGAGTTTAAACCAAGTGATAACTGGTAGATGAACAATATTTGATTCTGCAGAAATTCAGAATTTTGATCCCACAGAATTTTGAATCAATCTAGATTTACGCATCTCATCCTTTCTCAAATTCTTACAAATTAAAGATGAACTACGCGGCACGTGCCAGCTTTCGATTTCCTTCTTGACAGTGCTGCCCTCCTGGTACCCCAACCATCTCCTATAGCTGTGTTGATATCCAGTGTCCATACAGTGTTCTCGATTGATCCCCCACTGGAGTTTGGTTACCCAGATCAAACACCGGTTGCCGCTGGTTGAATTCCGAACTTGTCGAAATCCTCGCCCAACAGGAATTGATACCACCCCAATCGGAAAAAACAACAAAACTTTTTGTTTGAGAAAATACTTAATTCACCAACCCGGCAGAATTATGGCAGTCTCATGATTGATTGATCGTCCCGGGATGGACCCCCCATCTTATATCGATGTGCTTAATTCTCCTAATCCTCCGGATTTTTTTTTTTCATCGCAGGAAAAAAAATTATGATTCACACTCTCCAAGCATCTAAATATCGCAATTCCAACAGTTCTGATGGATATCCCCCGTTGCAAAGTCACGTGCCTTCTCGTTATTCCGTTTCCTTCTCGAAGCGCTGTTAATAAATACACCATATACTCAATTTAGCTCTGATCAAGAACAACGGGGCTTTGGACTCAGTCTTGTTGAACAAACCCGCCGGTGCAGAAAGCTTAAAGTGGCATTCAAGATACAATGTGAATTTGTTCTAGACAGACCATGGTTTCCACTACGGTTTGAGCTAGGAGGCCCTGATATGAGTACCTCCATGGGTAATTTAGGCCATGAGCACTGCTTTGGTTAACCTGGAAGGATGTGGGTGTCATTATTGTTAATCCAGAAGGATTTGGATGCCCTATGGCTAATCAGAGGGCCCTGGATACAGTCTATTGGTACTCGTTAAGAGGTCATGAGTGCTCAATGGTTACCTGGAAGGCCTGTTTGCAAGCTATGGTTATTTAGGAGTTCTATGAGTCCACTATGTTAAGGCAACGGGGTACCATCTGATATTCTAGAGGACATGGGTGTCAGTTAGTCTAGGAAGCCATGGGTGCGACTATGCTCACTCTAGGCTGCTATCTGTCCCACAATGGTCAGTCGGGAAGGCCATGGTAGCCACTTAACCTATTGGTTATTCTAGGAAGCATTGCCCTGTTATGGGTAATCTAGAAGGCCATGGGTGCCATTGGTGGTTAATCTAGAAAGTTGGTGGATGCTCCTTTGCTAATTTTCGAAATAAGGTAATCTAGAAGGCTATGGCGATGCTAGGCTTAGTCTAGGCTTTTGAGCCATAACAGGTGAGAGATATGACTTGCCTTTGTTATCCTCTCAGTGTTAGCATGTGGAGTCTTTCAAACGTAACCCCTACGCTGCTTCTGCTCACGCTTCAGACATGTTTTTGTTGTGTTCGCATCTCTCAACCAACAGGAAGATTCGGGCGAAAACGGACAAAGTTATTTTGGTCTGCTATGGGACCTCAAGCCCAACGAACTGCTACGAAAGAATGATGGAAAACTAATGGCCAAGCAGTCCACAAAATCACCAGCTCACGCGGAGGCACTCCAGAAACGCCTGGAGAGGTTTCCAGCGGAAGGACGCCCGGATGCTTGCGGAGGAATCGCGGAGGGCGGAGGCTCAGCAGCAGGCAAGGGACTCCAAGAGTAATCTGTCTTCTTTGCTGCAAATGTTCAACACAGAGGCATGCAAAGCCTCGGACCTCAAGCGCTACACACCAAAATCCACCCACTAACGTTTGTCAGCAGAATTTTTCTGTGATGACAATATTAGACATCAAAGAGCCGCACGCGCTCACCCAAAGAAAGATTGAACTACATACAGAATCGGAAAGGTCTACTACTGCAGGGAGTGTGGTTCGGAGTGGGGTATCCTGGTAAGCTAAGAGTGATCCTCGCTTCCCCGTCCTCAATATTGACCCCTTCGTGATTTATGAGCTGCTGGATGAACGACTCCGTGGTAGGCCCCGGTGGGGTGAATAGTGGAAATCACAGCACCCTTTCACGGTGGAGTATGTTGATGAGTCACAGAGGATCTAACATTGAATTGATTTTGAAGCTGGGCGTAGATATATGGCAACTGGCGATCATAACTGCTTCCGCAGTGTGTTTTGAGAGTTGTTATGAACATTAGTAGACTAGGTTGTATTCATTTCCTATCCAGTATGACATTGTGTTATTGTACTCGAATATTCAGCTACTTCCTATTTATTACAAGGGGAAGAACAACTTGAATGACAATTTAATGATAATGAATAATGCCGTAGTCCTATTTTGCAAACAAATCCAGCTGCCACCTACTCCTACTCATTGGAACCAGGTACACACTCAGCCCAATGAGTCAGCTTTTTTCTTCTTTCGTTCTCAAACAAAACGTATCTTGCCTTAGCTGGCTAAACTGTTGAATGCCTCTGGAGATCCATTTTACTTTAAAGGTGAATGAAACCCGGAAGATCTATTATTTTTCATTACGTATCATAAGCACTAATGATAATCTTAATGCAACGCTTGTTCAATAAATACTGAAGTATCTGTGGAGATGAAATTAACGCTAAATTAGCCTGAAATTAATGTACACTATTCTGAATGAGATGACACCATTTATGAAAAACAGAACCTTCAATAACTATAAGGGTGGGTGAGTGAAAAGCGAAATCCTTATCAAAATGGATTTACCCTGCTGACAATTCAAACTGCCCATATCCCCCTCGGAAAGTAAACAACATTTTTCGATCAAATTTGGGGAAGATGATCGTTGCATGTTGGTCTCTACTTGTGACATGTTAGTGTACTTTACAAAAATCAGACTTCCTTCTATGAACCCCCCCCTCTAAGACTTAACAGTGGAAACGATCATTGGTAAGGCAGACTTATGACAATAGAACAACCAGTTAAGTTTTTTTGGGAAGAATGGATTCCGCATGTTAAGTTTCAGAAAACACATGCACCACCCTTGTGTGTTATGAAGGGGGGTTGAAGATCACAAATGAGTGTGAAACATAGTAAAATCTCATAAAGTTGTACAAAAGATAGAAAGAAGAAATTCATGAACTTCTTCATTGAATAACTATTTTCTCCGATTTTCCATTGTGTAATATATAGTTGGGCACCTCCTACTATTGGGCTCCTGTGATTCATCAATTTCACCAAATGTACAATGAGCTGTAGCTATCACAATAGCTCTGGCATTGTGCATCATTTCCCAGCAATGAATTGTAAAGTAGAAAATCGATCGGGTTTAAGGTCATACTAATCTCTTATTCTCATCCATACCTTAGCTTGCACTCAATTTTTGAAATCACCAAATATGTTTTCCTCATTCATCAACATGCGTCCTGTTGATTTTTCATAATCAATATTTCTTCAGAATCTTGGCCTTGTAACCTGAGTTTCGGAGAAAGTGGTTTTCAACGATAGGCACTTTCCCATCTTAGATCCTCTGCAATAACATTTGGCACTGCACTAAATCTTCACTATTCCGACATTCACCTAATTTAGTTTCCGTCCATGCGTTCACGTGACGCAGGGACACTATTGGTTCCACTCGCCTGTCACTCGACAAGAGCTCCTATTTCAGTTTATGTTGATTTATACAGCATGGTTCTGGTTAATATTGGTCTATACTATGAGGTTTAACTGAGGATTACCTGTGTGGGACACAGTCATAGTTTCCGGATGATATTATTCATATGAAACCTACGTAAAACCGTCCATAGTCGCCATCGGGTTTGACGGAATGAGAGACCACATACAACTGTCCGAATCAGCTAGAGGTTAAATCGATGTGAAGTATAATAAAACATAAGACATTGAGTTAGCGACTTTCAAGAACGTTGGTCTGTTTCACTAATTCCGCATCCCCCAAGCTTAGATCAACGTACTTGTGGAAAAAAAAAAAAACCTGTTCCACATTGACTAAAACTTACTTTCTGCTCTGCAGATTCTGCCAGAAAAGCATCAATTATGGAACACATGATGGCTTGTTCACATTTTTTTCATAACCACAATTCCCAGTTATGATGGGAGTTTCCAAGGATTTTTCTGTAAAACCTGTCAAGCAGTGTGTATCTGCAGATCTTTAATGACCTTTGATAGATAGAAATAGAAGAATAGATAAAGCACCTTATATAATGGCACCCTAATATAATAAGATGACATTTTAAAGTGCTTTACATAAAGTAGCACGTACACAAAGTTTACATACAAGAATAATATGATCACATAGTAGAATATTAAAATGTTGAGATGAGAAAAACATAGAAACTGCGAGACACAAAAATCAATTACCAACAGAAGAATAAAACTAATGAGATGAGTGAGACCATTGTAATGGCACGAAGATCATGAGGAACAATAGGCCAGATTGAAGAAGTAAACGTTTCACTGCCATTTTGAACTGGCCCGAGTGTGTCCAATTTTCGTATTTCATCTGAAGATTGTTCCATAGTGCGGCGATGACCTTTGATCATACTATATGATATCATATACACTCACATCATAACCTTGTTTGTTGCCATTAATTTTCAGGAGTCAGACCCGATGCTCTCTCAGTACACTCTTTATGATCTACTAACATTTAGTCTATCTACAATGAACATTTTAATCTCACATCAACACAGTACTTTGTCTGTAGTAGCTTCATTTCATTTGGGGTTAACCGAATGCTCTCAACAGTCACTTTTATGATCTACTATAATTAGTCCACAACTAAATGGTAATTTTTCAATCTCACATACACAGGTTCTTTGCCTGTAGTCGATTCATTTTGTTCAGGGTCGCTACTCCTCCCACTTTTTACAGTTTTGATTTTCATTCTTATCTCTTTGTTTTGATATTTAAAAAAAAGTAAATGATATAAGGGAGTGAATCAGTCAGTCCGTAAGTCAGTCAAGCAGGCTTATAATGTTGGCTCTCACACGTAAATCACTTATACAATATAATTTAATAGAAATATCTGTTTCAGTTCAATTGTGGTTTACCTGAAAACATGGAGAACTTTAGCCAGGATTTTTTTTCTAAGCTATAGGGAGTGGATTCTTCTTTTTCAAGAATTGTACAACTTTTTTATACCGACCATTTATGCATAGCAGATGTTTAAAAACCTGATTTCAAATGATAAGACACTATATGTACAATATGATGGAAATGTCTTCACAGTTCTAAGAACAGATATTTATGATTGAAATAAATATCAATATACTTTCAAGAGAGGCTATGGAAACCTTTTTTCTCTCCTTCCTGTTTTTTTTTTTTTTCCATCATTCTTATCATTTGACTGTTATTGGCAAGCATCTTATCTTTTCCGTTCCATTGATCTCTAGTGAGAACATCTCTAATGTCACTCTGCTCTTGTAATATATCTGGATGACTTTCTTTCCAGTTTGAATCCTATCCCTATAATTTCTCATCTCATCCATAACTCATATTAATCTTCCACCGCCTCGATCGCCGCTATTGACCACAGTCACTATCACCCCCAGCTTAAGCCTACAATCGACACTTTTGAACCATGGCAATGGCTCGAGATTCACCTTGCTGACATACTCCCTATCATTCCTCTCTAGTTTTTTGGAAGTTCATCAACTTTGATTGACAGCCCATGACTTCGCTATCATAACAAAAGACACTCCTACACATGCCTCATAGCAAGAAACCTACCTTCAGCATCTCGAGTCTTTCGTTGCTTACTTGCTCCCTCCCGTCACTAGAGACGACTAGATATTTTTGAGATATTTTATTTGATGCTTCGGGTCACGGAAGTCACAATTAGGTTCTTCAGATTCCTGTGTTGATTGTGGATACGTAAACCGTCGACAGTAGGCCTTCCCCTTCCGCCCAATGCTCAAGCATTATTGAGACAGTGCGTAACCAATCCCGTCCTGCTTCAAAGTCCACTAAGTACAGTTCTTCTCCGACAGACGACAATGTTGCAGGTGTTGGGTCGTTCTGCGTCAAGTTGTGGTTTGAGTTGCAAACAACACCTTGCAGGGTCTGATATAATAGTAAGGGGAACATGTCGGAAAAAGGCAAGGAAAATCACTACGCAGCGTTGCGTTATGTTATAGCGGCATCTCTTTACGTAGCCTAATTTCTAATATCGGAATATCAATGTCGTGGAGTCTGGAGCCTATAGCCTATATGTATTCAGAATATGGAAGGAAAACAGGCTTCCTATGCACTTCACTGGCCATATAGCCACGCAAAAACGAAAAGCTGACTGAGGATGAAAAATGTGGCGGGGGCCATGCTGGTGTGACGAGTCAGGATATCTGAGTGGCAAATGATTTTCTTCCGATCGATTGGGGAGATGCACTGGTTATTCCTGTCAGTCAGGCTGGGGCAAAACAGGTTGCGTGGTTCCTGCCTCCGCGGGGGAATGAGGCAATTCATATCGACTGATGTGAAGTTTTCCATGTGCAGCTAGTTCATAAGTCTCATAACCAACAGTAAACAGCAAGAACAAGAATCGCTGGACAAACAAACCCCACCCCCCCCCCCGCCCCCCTTTCGTAACCCCTGCGGGCTCCATCTGAGCAGGCACAAAGTAGGACTGCTTGGCTAAAAAGCGCTTTGACTCGTAAGTGAATGCGTAATGAGTGAGTTTTGGCTCAAGGAACAGGTGTACTGGGGGGGGGGAAAGGGGGGAGGGGGGGTTGAGGGCGGTCTTCTACAAAAAGACTGAGTGAACCAAGGAAATGGTGGAGTTGCAGAGTGATTTTCACCGACTATTATTGGAAGGTAAAATTCCGGACGTTTTTTTGTGAACACAAAAAATATCATACTATTTAATCAGACCCATAACCCCAGGAACTTAATCCACTGTTAGGCGAAGAGTTAGAAAGAGAGGTCGACAACAGTTTTTTTTCCGAGTGGGCTTCGGTACGATTATGGCTCGAAAAATGTGAACAGCTGCAGTGGGCAACTTGAAAACAAAACAGAGAAATATGCAATCCAAGTTCAAAAGAGCCATGCCAATGGCTGCAAGGGCTATCATCTGTAACAATGATACTTCAAAGGTTAGTTAAAATACCAATAGTTTAACAGTAGTAGTTGTTGAACACATGAAATGATTTTAGGCCGCTGAACAAAAATGATTGCAACAATGTGTATGTCATATGTACCTGTTCTGGGAAAGGAAGAAAACAAAGAATTTTTAGCGTTATTTTATTTCAATATGGAAGAATTTATAGGCCTTAGATTTCAACAAGACAGTGAGTATTGCCGTCTATCATTAAATGGTTAGGCGATCGTCCACTGTATGTTGGCAATCCTCACGCCACTTCAACAAGCCATTGAAAGATACATCCGAAGAAAATCAATAATAAGCCAGTAATCCCTATTCTTGCCTTGAGCAATGGTGAGAGGCTCCTCTATTGTGTCCGTGGTAAGCTGCTTACGATGGCAAGGGGGCCCTGGATCAGATATCTAGTGGGTCTTCCCTGTGAGTGCACTGAACGTGAGCTCCTGAAATATGCGAATATAACTGTAATAGGATCCAAAGTGAGAGGAACCTCGGAGGACCGTTAGAAAAGGAGTGTTTCCCTTAAAAATTACTCCTACGGATTGGAACCAGGTAACACTCAGCCCCCCCCCTAATGGTCAGCTTTTTTATTTCGTTCTCAAAACGTATCTTGCTTCGATGGCTTAAACTGTTGAAGCACTCTGGAGAGTCCATTTACTTTAAGGGGAATGAAACCCTGGAAGTATCTATTATTTTTCATTACGTATCATAAGCAACTAAGGAGTAATCTAGGCACGCTGTTCCAATGAAATACGAAGTATACTGTGGAGATGAAATTTAACGCTAATTAGCTTAAAATTATGTTACACTATTCTGAATAGATGACAACAAATTATAATGAAAAACAGAACCTTAATAACTAGAAGGGGGTGAGTGAAAGCGAAATCCTGGGTATCAAAATGGATTTTACCCGGATGAACATTCAACTGGGCAGATCTCGGGAAGTAAACACATTTTTCGATAAATTTGGGGAAGATGATCGTTGCATGTTGGTCTCTAATTTGACATTGTTAGTTTACTTACAAAAATCAGACTTACATTCTGATGAACCCCCCACTCTAGAGACAATTAACAGTGGAAACTGATATTGTAAGGCAGAGACTATGAAGGCCAAGACTATCAGACTATGAGACAATTAGAACAACCCCAAGTTCAGTTTTTTTGGGAAGAATGGATTCCGCATGTTAAGTTTCAGAAAGAAAAGAAAAACAATGCAACAACCTTGTGTTCTGAGGGGGGGTGAAGATAACCAAATGAGTGTGAAACATAGTAAAATATCTACAGTTGTACAAAAGATATGAACGAAGAATTCATGAACTTCTGTCAGGATACATTCTTCCGATTTTTCCATGGTGTATAGTATAGTGGGGCGCCTATACTCTTGGCCGCTCCTGTGATTCATCAATTCACCAAATGTACAATGAGCTGTAGCTATTCGTAGAGTCTGCATTGTGACATTCATTTCCCAGCAATGAATTGTAAAGTAGAAAATCGATTCGGGTTAAGCATAGTAATAGGCTTTTCTCATTCCATACCTTAGCAGTGCACTCAATTCTTTGAAATCACCCAAATATGTTCTCATTCATCAACATGCGTCACGGTGATTTGTCATAGCTATATTCAGAATCTTGGCTTGTATACCTGAGTTCGGAGAAAGTGGTTTTCAAAGGATAGGCACTTCCACATCGTAGGATCCTTCTGCAATAAAATTTGGCACTGCACTAATCTTCACTATTCAGACCCATTCACCTATTTAGTTTCCTGTCAATGCGTTCACGTGACGCAGGGGACACTATGGTCCGCTCGCATGTCAACGACAAGAGCTCATATTACCGTTTTTGATTATACAGCATGGTTATGGTTACCTATGGGGGTCTTACTTGAGGTTTTAACTGAGGATTACGTGGTTGTGGGACATCCGTCACGTTCCGGATGAATATGATTCATGAAATCTACGGAAACCAAGGTCCATATGTCGCCATCGGGTTTGACTGGAAATGATAGGACAAACCTTACAACTGTTCCCCCCTAATCAGAAGAGGTTAAATCGAGTGATAGTAGAATAAGAAAAACAGAAGCACAGTTGAGTATAGTACTTCTAAGAACGTGGTCGATTTCACTAATGCCTCATCCCCAAAGCATTTGGTCATACGGTACTTGTGACTGTTCCAACATTGACTTTAAAACTTACTTCTTGCTCTGGCAGATTCTGCCAGAAACAGCATCAATATGGAACACATGGATGGCGTGTTCACATTTTCTCAGTAACCACAATGCCCAGTTATGATGGGGAGTTGATGTTTCCAAGGATTGTTCGACAATGGAAAGGGCAGTGTGGATCTGCATATCTTAATGACCTTGATAGATAATTAAATAGATAGATAGATAAAAGCAACTGATATAGATGGCACCCTAATATAATAGTGACATTTTAAAGCGCTTTACAGAAAGTAGCACGTACACAAAAGTGTTACAAGAAGAATTATGATCACAGAGTAGGAATGTTAAAATGTGAGATAGATAAAAACACTAGAAATGAGACACAAAAATACAATTACCAATGAAGAATAAAAACTAATGAGATGAGTGAGACACCAGTGTATTGTGCCAAAGATCATGAGGAACAATAGGCAAGCAAGATTGAAGAAAGTACGTTTTCACTGCCATTTTGATGCCGCGTATGGTCCATTTTCGTATGTAATTGGAAGATGGTTCATAGGCGGTGATGAACGTGTGATCTACTATATTGATATCAATACACCCTCAAATTCATAAAACTGGTTTGTGCCATTATTTTCAGGAGTCCAGACCCGATGCTCCATCAAGTACACTTTATATGATCTAATAATTTAGTCTATCTACAATGAACATTTTTAATCTCACATCAACAGTACTTTGTCGGTAGTCGCTTCATTCATGTGGGGGGTTAACCGAATGCTTCAACAGTACCATTTGATGGATCTATATATTAGACACAATCTAACCAATGTACTCTTTTAAATCTAAAATGACACAGTTCTTTGCCTGTAGTCGATTCATTTTGTTCAGGGCGATATCCTCCCACCTTTATTAAGTTTGTTTTCATTATTATCTTCTTTGCTATTAAAAAAAAAGTAAATGAATAAGTGAGTGAATCAGTCAGTCAGTAATCAGTCACAGGCTTTATAAGGTGGGCTCTCACACCGTAAATAGAATTTATTACAAATACTAATTGATTTTAGAATTAGAATATCGGTTGTCAAGTTCAATTTGGGTTGTACGGAAAACATGGAGAACTTTAGCAGGATTTTTTCTAAGCTAGTGAGTGGATTCCCTTTTTCAAGAATTGGACAACCTTTTTTATACAGACAATATTAGGCATGCAGATGTTAAACTGATTTCAATGATAAGGAACTAATGACCTATGATGTGTGTGAAAAGTCTTCACTGTTCTAAGGCCAGATATTATGATTGAAATAAATACAATATACGTTCAAGAGAGGCTATTGAAACATTTTTCTCTCCTTCATGTTTTCTTTTCCATCATTATCATGGACTGTTATGGCAGCATCCTTATCTTTTTCCGTTCCATTGATCTCTTAGTGAGAACATCTCTAATGTCACTCTGCTCTTGTAATATATCTGGAGCATTTTTCATGTTCATGATATTCCTATTCCTATATTTCTCATCTGAATCCAACTAACTCAGTAATATCTTCCACCTCGATCTCCGCTATGGAAAACCGAGTCATAATCCTACCCGCTAAGCAGATCCATCGATCCAGTTGAACCCATGCAATGCTCGAGATTCACGTTGCTGACCATACTCATATCATTCCTCTCTAGTTTTTGAAGTTCATAACTGGAAAGCCCAAGACTCGCTATCATACAAAAAGGACCCTCTTTCATCACAGGCCTCATAGGCAAGAACCTACCTTCAGCATCTCTAGTCTTTCGTTGCTTAACTGCTCCTCATCCGTCATGAAGAGACGACAGTAGATATTTTGAGATTAGTTTATTTGGATGCTGCGGGGCAAGGAAAGTCACAATTAGGTTCTTCAAGAATCCTGTGTTGATTGTGATAAGTACCGTCGACATTAGGCCTTCCCCTTCCGCCCAATGCTCAGACGTCTTGAGACAGGGGCGTCGTAACCAATCCCCGTCCTGATTCAAAGTCCCACTAAGTTCACATTTCCTCGATAGACGCAAGTGACCTCCAGGATCTGACCACTTTCTCGAACCTGGATGATCAGAAGATTGGTGTCCAACTTGACCGGTTTACAGCCTGATCGACTTATTGCAACTGCCCGGGAAAAATCCTCAGGAACGTTCAAGTCTACTGCCCGACAGCAGAAACAGGAAGCTAGGACGAAGAATTCTTCCACCACTGATGCGGGTTCAGCCTTTAATTGGAGCACCACGAGTTTTACTGCTTGCGGGGATCGAACCCTAACCCTAACCCTAACCCCTAACCTGGGACATATGCATGTTCGCTGACTTGATACCATTTACCACTTCTCCGCCCCCAAAGACCTAATTGGCTTGGGAAAAATATAAAGAAACGTAATTGTATTTTACCCATCGTTGAGATCAGCTGTGACGAGCAGAAGGGAGTAAACCACCAAAGGCAGAAAGACATCCGGGTCACGGCAAATAATTATTATATCTGTGATCTTCCTGAACAAATCCCTGAAAGTATTAACGTTTCGTTTGTTGCTCGGGGACTATAAAAGGGCAGAACGCTGGTCCATCCTTGTTTGAAATTCGGGTTGTTGTGCTTCCTCACGGGGAGTAACGGAACCCTATCGAGAGGTCGCGGTGTGAATTTGGTCAAAATTAGCAAAATTGTGAGGAGTCGATATTTAGCAAATTTTGTTGTAAACCATAGATCACCCCCACCTGGATAAATGAAGATCATACTTGGTAGGGTTTCACCATGATGGTACATGAATCCTATTGTGTTGGGTTCAGGGGTCATAGGTCATCTGAGGGCACCAGAGGTTAGAAGTCTGAAAACCTCGAAATTATTGTGTAGCTTATTATCAAGATACGGAACCCTATCGGTTGGTTGGAAAAAAATGGGAAACTTGTCGACGTTCTTGTCGATGTTGCCCTGAACTCGCCCTTAATGAGCTTGCACAACCCTTCGTCCTTGTGCCGGGCAATAGGGTCAGAAAGAGTCAAGGAACATAAGCCTTTTTGATTCCTTACAAATCAGAAGGGAATCTAGCAGTCATGACAGTGTGTGTGTATGTATGTGTGTATGTACGACGGCTTTAAACACGTAACTCGACCCCACCTGAATGGATGAAGCTAATATCGGTATGTGTGGTGCCCCATGATGAGTGAGTCCATGAACCTATTGTTTTGGGGTCAGTCAGAGGTCAACAGAGTCTGAAACCTTGTAAACATGCTGAGTCCAGAATTGGGTTGTCTGCTCAAGTTGAAATTTGGTGTTGTATAGCTTCTATTGGGGAGTACAGGAACCCCATTGTTTTGGTTCTGGTTGGGTGGAATTTTGGTCCAAAATAGAAAATGTGTGAATGAAAATCGATTAGTTTGGCCAACATTGGCTTGTAAACAGTAACTCGATCCTTTCTGCCCCACCTAGATGGATGAAGCTTCATACTTGGAATGTGTGTCCTGATGGAGTACATGGACCCTATTGTTATGGGGTTTAGGTCAGAGGTCAGCTGAGGTCAACAGAGGGCAAAGTATGAAAACCTGTAAACACGATAAGTCCAGACTGTGTGGTCTGATCAGGGTGAGATTTTTGTTGTGTAGGTTCTTATGTGGGTACAGGAAGGAACCCTATCGTTTTTGGTCCAGATCGGAGGTGATTGGTTGGTTTTAAAAAAAATAAAAGAATTGGAAAATCAATATTTTGGCCAAATTTGACTTGTAAACACGATACCTTGACCCCACCCAGATGCATGACAGCTCAGGATTGGTATGTGAGTTCCACATGATTGAGTACATGGACCCTATTGTTTTGGGGTCAGGTCCAGAGTTAATTTGAGGTCACCAGGGGTTGGAAAACCTTGAAATTTAGTGTGTAGCTCTCTATCAAGAGTATAGGAGCCTATTGGTTGGTTGGGGAAAATGGGAAAATTGTCAGACGTTATGGTTTCCCATAATGAGCTGATGCATCTCCCATTTGTCCTTGTGCCTGGTATAGGTTGTCAAGAAAGGTCCAAGGAATCACCGAGCCTTTTGGCTTCCTGGTTATTCCTTGAAGTCCAGAGGAATCTATGCAGTACATTGTGTGTGCGTGTGTTGTATGTGTTACATGTGACGCTGGGCATGTGAACACGATAAATCGAACCCCACCTGTGGATCAAGCTCATACTTGGTATGTGGGTCCCAATAAAGAGAACTAACCCTGTTGTTTTGGGTCAAGTAAAAGTCAACAGACGTCAGGTCTTGAAAAACTTGTGAGCACGATAAGTCGAAGTCGGTCTAATCAAGCTAAATTTGGTGGCAAGTTTGTATGGGAGTACAAGAAGAATCATGGTGTTTTGGTAAGATTGCGGTCATTTTCTGTGGAAAAAAATGGAATATGATTATTTTGGCTAATTTCGGTTGTGATCACGATAAAATTGACCCACTGGTGGATGAAGTTCATATTGTTCCCCATATGGTACAAGAACCCTATTGTTTTTGGGGGTCAGATCAAAAGTCATCTGAGGTCAACTGAGATCAAAGTCTGAAAACCTTGTGAAACACGATAAGTCAGATGCTTAGTCCATCAAGCGAAATTGGTGTGTGCAGTTGTGTGCAGTTTTTTATCGGGAATCATTATCTTGTTTGGTTGTTTTTTGTGGGGGGGTGGGTATGAGGGTCGTTTCAGCTTGTTCCACAGATAAATCGACCTACCTGAATGAAATGAGCTAGTCTTGGGACATGTGGGGTTCCCCATAATTAGTACATTATACTTATTATTTTTGGTCAGGTCAAAGTTCTGGAAATGCTGTTAACATGAATGAATACTTCTGCAAGGAGGCAATTGCGCACTGAACCCTCACCATCCCAGCCTCAGCCCGAGAAACATGACAAGAGCGCAGTCAAGAGCGGCGTACGAGGGTCATGCCCCCCAACTTTTGGGAAAAGACCTCTCTACAAATGATTTTTCATACACAAAAATGTTTCCCATCACATCTTCGCACCCCCCGCCAAATTGCTCTTGAACCTTCCAAATTCCAGGACAGTGGGATGCGCGATTGAAACAATGACATTGGTAATTCTGAGGTTACAAACTTGAGTGTGAAAAGGCATGAAGGCAGTCAAGGAATCACTAAGGCCGTTTGGGCTTTCTGGTTTCTACCAGCATGGCGAGATTAAACGATCAAATCATTCGAATTTTGTAACAGGGTACAAAGTCACAAGGCATGTTCCCCAACAAGCATATTTCTCTTTAGTTTGTGAAAATAACCTAACAAATAGTATCAATTTCTTCGGTATAATGCTCTAGGTTGAGGTAATCTTTATTCGTTGTGTTTTTTTCTCTGGGAACGTTTTTATAGTTGTCGATTCAAAGCTGGTGGTTTGATATTTTGTGATGAAACACGGTAGAAAGACATAACGTTGTACCCATCGAAAATGGAAGAGAAAAACATGAAAAGGATCGCATCTGGAACTTGCAAAGATTAGTGAATTTTCACGATTTCTCGATTGAAAATAACAGATTTATTTCTTGAGAATAGGTTAAAAACGCCACAAACGACATGCGTAAAACACATTAGAACTGAAACCCAAGGGCTCAGTGATTCCTTTGGCGCGCCACTGAACGACTGAAGGGAGTGTTTTGGTCATGCCTTATAATGGACGTCTGCGTAGACCTTTAGCCCCAAAACGATTAGGATCATCTACTCCAAATGGAAACCCTTCGTGACAAGTATGAATTTTGTACATCATTCCATTGCACAGTTATCATGCTCAAAACTGTTCAGACTCCGACCTCCGTTTGACCTTCGGTGACCTTGGACCTCACTAAAACAATATGGATCCTCTACACCACATAGAATTCCTTCGTGCCAAGAATTAGCTCTCTACATCATTTGGTTGCACAGTTCTCATGCTCGCTTGGTTTTTAGACTTGAGTGACCTTGAATGATGGACCCAAAACCAGCAGGGATTCTTATTCCAATAGCAGCCCCTCGTGCCAAGTATGAATTCTCTACATCATCTCGTTGTACAGTTATTGTGCTCACAAGCTTCTCAACGTGGATCTCTGTTGACCTTCGGCGAACTTGAACCTCACCCAAGAACAATAGTGATCCTCACACCACACGGCAACCATTCGTGCAAAGTATGAGATCTACAGCATCTGGTTCACATTTTAATGCTCACATGGTTTTTGGACGTTGACCTCTGTTGACCTCTTGTGACATTGGGCCTGATGCCAGACCAGTAGGGATCATCTACTCCAAATGGCAACCCCTCGTGCCAAGTATGAACTCTCCACATCATTTCGTTGCACAGTTATTGTGCTCACCAGCTTTCCAGACCCTTGTTGACCTCCGTGTCCTTGGACCTGACCCAAAAACAGTAGGGATTCATCTACACCACATGGCAACCCTTAAGCTCTCTACAACATTTGGTTGCACAGTTCTCATGCTCGCTTGGTTTTTAGACTTTGACCTCTGTTGACCTCTTGTGACATTGGGCCTGATGCCAGACCAGTAGGGATCATCTACTCCAAATGGCAACCCCTCGTGCCAAGTATGAACTCTCCACATCATTTCGTTGCACAGTTATTGTGCTCACGAACTTTTCAAACTTTTTCGTCTTTCTTGACCTTCGGTGACCTTAGACCTGACCCCAAAGCAATAGTTCACATCTACTCTACATACGAACCCTTCATGCCACGTATGAGCTCACTATTTGCTTTCGTTGCACAGTTATCGACATTACAAGCTAGATATTGTTCTTTGACGAAGCGTCACATACACAGACCCAACATAAACCATACATAGACAATGCGTGACTACATAGATTATTTCCGCCTTCGGCAAAGGAATAAAAAATGTTTTAACTGTTGCCTCTTCCCTGGGCGCTGAGCTCAAGAGATTGGAGCAGGGACAAACGAGGGATAGGCAACTTGCGAGTTTTCATCTGCGTGCACGCGAATACTCCACCCCACATAGGTACAAGTACCACTGAAGAGACATTGCCTTATTCCTGTAGCTGACGAAAAGTGCAGTATCCAGGTTTGCACCCCTTCCCGGACCTAGACCAGGTTCGGGCCTCTGCTCGGCAGGTGTATCTTAAGACACGTTGCCACAGACAGACACAGCTGTTCAGTTGCGATGACCAAGCGGAGGTGGGGGGGGGGGGGGAAGGGGATTCACTCGCTATGACTCATCTTTGATCCCAGACACACTTCTGGGCAGGAGTGTGGCGAAGAGTGAGGTAGTCTAAAAGCGTTTGTTTGTCAATATCAGGCTCGCCGTTAGCGTCTATGTATTTCTAATTAGGGTGGTATGAATGAATATCTAAAGTAACGCAGGTACCGATAACGGAACTTTAGTTGACCCCTGTAAGCCAGAGTCCAGAGGTCATATAGGGGAACACACTAATCATCACACCGAAATGCTCTATTTACTTGAATACCCGAAAATTATGATTTCGCTGCCAAATACAAGCGTTAAAAGTATTGCACAATCGAGCAGCTCTTCTTTTCGGAATATAAGGGCCAATCCTGAGGTCGACAGAAAATCAATTCACATATATGTTCTAAAGCTAATTAGTGAACTTATGTCAATATTAGCTCAATTGAAATACATCTTGTACCTTTATTTCCAATTTCAGCCATCGAAGTTTTCCGATGTTAATGTGGTGCGTGTCTTACTGAAGCCTGCAGCTGCGCTTGCCATTCTGTACATTTCAGCTAACCATTCTTGAAAAATTCAACTTTTCGGTATTTTATCGAGTTGTTATAGGTGGCCGTGACGATTCCATGAAACAATTATAGGACAATTTCAAGAGATCTTTTCCCAATACTATCAAATCATTCATCAAAATAATCAAGTGAATTTGGGGTCATCGGGATATCTTCCATCATTTAGCTATACACGAATTTACTTACGCAGCCAGCT
This sequence comes from Sclerodactyla briareus, assembly GCA_026419785.1. Classification (NCBI taxonomy): domain Eukaryota; kingdom Metazoa; phylum Echinodermata; class Holothuroidea; order Dendrochirotida; family Sclerodactylidae; genus Sclerodactyla; species Sclerodactyla briareus. The sequence continues at coordinate 105,088 of JAODTK010000832.1, forward strand.
AACTGAAAACCGGGATACAAAATTTCGTGCAAATAATGATTCACGACAGCCTTTGAATTGACGTCCTTCTGATAGAAAGATCCCAGGGACTCGCTGTGATTTACTGGAGGAGGGGTTCTATCACCTTTTTGTCACTGATCCTAAAATTATCCCAAGTTTTTCGGCCGTCGATCACAACCGTCGTGACTAAGACGGAGGATGGGGTCGCCAATTGACATGCTCGATGTAATTTTTCGGGGGTTGAGGTACTTTCGTTCTGCGAATTCATTCAGTACAACAATGAATATTTGAAGTTTTCACCCGTCAACTATTGCCCTGCCAATGACTCATTCAGTTAGATGGGAGGGGTAACCACCTGACACTCCCCTCCTTGAACTACGCCCCTGCATTGAGGCACATTCTGTGTTGTCATAATACAATAGTATCTCACGCTTTTATACCTACAATCTCCGCCCAAAGTAGATGGAACAAAACTGCAAGTATGCTAGAATTCCCGCGCCCTCGATCCGATGTTGAATCTTATTAGTGTCATTCCGTTCTGGGAATATTTCTCAAACATTGAAAAGGGGGGGGGGGGGGTTGGTTAGCATAACTTCTCTCGAATTGACCGTCCCATCTCTAAATACCGCTAGTTGGCTCCGTAGATTCAATAGAAGAGCGCTGGCACGTAAAGCCAGATGTCCGCGGTTCCGATCCCGGCGGAGCCTTGAATAGAACTGGTGGTGTCAAAACCAGTTCGAGTATAAACTATGTACATGCTGTCACCCACCACGTGGCAGGCACAGTTATACGGGTGAGTGTAATGTAGGGAACAAAAGTAAGAAATGTTTTAGGCCCTAGCGCCTGTCGAACTGGATGATTGAAAAAGAACACGAACGAATATATTACATATTTTTCCAATTAATATTCAAATTTTCATTATGCAGTAAATATTTACATCATATAGGACCCACACGTATAGTTTTGGTATTACGACACCATGTCCGGCTGCACTATCGGGACGTGCAGGACTGGCTTAATAATGAGATAAAACGTATTGACCTGCGTATACGAAATAGTTTTCAATTAAAAACCCGTCCAGGTGTAATTCCTTATTAATTCAGATTGAAAAATTGTTCTTGCCTAAAGAAGCATTACCTGATGCCACAGCAACGAGAGGTTTTTTTTTGTCGAGGACGAAAATGTACTGAACGACTGGGTATCCTTCTGTATGAGGTCATATTTGCACCAAGAGATGATGAATGTAACAGATTTCAGTGCGTACGTACCAACGGGGGGTCAGAACCCCACATGACCACCAAGTGATTAATAATTTTTTAACACAAAAACTGGAAAAATAGTGGCAAGAGCATGTGTCCAGGGGCCATAAATTGTACTTATTGGCCAATAGGGAGGGGGTTGAGGCATTTTGGGGGGCGCACTTTCCTTGAATTCCGGCGAACTCAACGCCCCTCCTCCCCTCTTTTTCTCCCCCCCCCCCCCCCCCCACCTCCTAAGACAAATCTCTCGATATGCGCCTGAACAGAATGACAGAAAAATAGTTGATTGCACGTGAATGCCGACCGTTCCTCCTTCCGTTGATAGAATTACGCAAAGACTGATGCTTTTTGGAGTTAGTTGTGATTGTATGCAAGCCGAGGACTAGCCAAATAACGTGATTCATTCAAACTTCGTGCCCGTTAAATACAGGAGTTATGGGGCGTAACATAATTACGGTGGTGGATCCGCCGCCTTAAGTTAAAGAAAGCATTGATCGGCAGGGTTTGATACACATACCGTAAAAAAAACAGGTAGACGTAACATCCGTCTCCATGAAATGTAGCAGACCTGTATAGTCACGCAATACATCGAACCAAAGGTCAGCTACATCCAAAGCAATATTCAATTTCATGAAATGTACTCCGAATACAATATAATGCCCACGTTCACTTACCTCTCATTACTGCCGAATCGTGTTGTGTATGGGAGTGTGGGGAGTGTGGACGGACAATTTTACGAAAAATTTCATCAAGAATGTGTTGGCTCTGTAGGGCATGGCAAAGTGTCGATCTCATAAGAAAACTGCTACGAATTGTTAATAGCCGGAAACTCTATCGTAAGAACAGTCGAATTGTTTGTTTATTAGGCTATCTTAATCAGAAACTGATTACGTCCTTCACTATTTCAAAACTTATTCCGAAGAAAAATACGCGGATCCCATTTTAATTCGCGCACGGAATTTACATCCTACTTGGTGTGAGAACCTTAATTCTAAGGTGAAGGGCGGACGGCGGGTACGCGGGCACTCGCGGGTACCCATTTTGATGCACGATCACAATCATGAACCTCCTCCCCATGTGTTGAATACCGGTCGCATACTAGTGTTTAATACTAAAACGGCCGGTTTAGTTTAATTTATAGGAACCATTGTTCGTTCACCAATGTGAACGATGAACGCCTAAAACACGACTAAAAGGACGTGGCACAACAGGTGGGCAGTCCATGTCATGACGTTAATTTCTACACAATCAGTCAGACATGTTTACCGTACAAGTGTGCGAAATAGGCCGAGAGTATGAACAAACTGACCTCTCACGGCGTTACTGCAAAGGTTTCATTCAATTCGTCGGTGCCAGTACTCAGGCGGCGATTTGTGTTGGCGGTGGGGGGGGGGACGACAGCTGAATACCATCTAGCGGAGCGCCACCACAGGTTGGCGCGTAGCGTACAAGAAAATTTTTCGTTTGCCAGACCCCCTAGATTGCAGGAAACGGCACTTCCCATGCCTCAGGGACAGTCAGCAGCATTCCTAAAATTGATAACAATTTTTTATTTCAGGGAAGGTTCTCCAAACAATATAGGGATCAATTTCAAGGTTTTTGCGTTGGGTGCTGTGACATTCTGAAATACGATGCAAGTGAGGTTTCAGTCATGAACGGATCAATCGAAATGGACAATGCCACCACCACTACGTTCGCGCGAAGCACGAGATTTTGCAGGATCCAATTTGACCAACGATCGACATTGCACTGACCACTCTCTGACCTATCACTTACGATAGGGCCAGGCTGAGTTTTTACTTGAAGATTACGGTCCCCGTTTTTATCTCTTGCGGACACAGGCGCATGGGAGGGACGTTCTACTTGGAGCCAGACTTGTGTCCAAATGAGTAGAACACAGAAGTAAAATCGCAATTGCGCGCGAAGCGCGCGCGAAAATTTTACCCTTTTGACTTCCTATCTAAAAGACAGGCAATCTTTTGATATAAACTTGTCTTCACCAAAATTTTAATCATGTCTTTGCACGAAATTGTGGCGTCCCCTGGCCAAATCTTCGATTCTATTTTATGGGGTTTCCACCCGCACCGTGTGCCTGCCCACTTAGTATGTGCACCGTGCCACGCAACCAACTTTCAAAAAAGGGTCGCACCCATAATTGATTGCCGAATACTCTATTTTGAATTTGCAGATAGACCATATTTTCCCAACACAATCATAAGTCCCGCCAGGTGGTAGACTTAGCCTCATCGCCCCAACATTCTGCCCTTCAAAGACAAAAGTTTTACACTTTTGGGCATTCCATCAAACATTCAGGCAATATTGGACTTCACTTTTGGACAGCCTTTTCTTCACTTGAATTTTGAATCATGTCTTTCTGACAACTTAATTTGTGGCGTTCCCTGGATGCATTTTTTCGTGCCGCACCGTGTGCCCTCATAGTGATAGTATGTACACAGCTAGTGCACTCAACTTTCAACAAGTGGTCGCACCATAAATAAATAAAAACAATCACAGATACCGCCAGGTGCGTATGACCTACCCCGTCGTCTCACCCCCTTCACCTCAAGATAGCGATTGTCTGACAACGTCCAATGAAGGGAGAGACCAAACCGTAAGCTGGTGAAGCTAGTTTTATGTAAACGATAGGGATTGGAGGAGAACCCTTCTTCTCATTGATAATTGAGAACAACCCAGAGTAAATTTCAGGCATTTTTCGTTAGGGAACATCATATGTCTGCAGAAGGCACATCATATGTCTGAACACATGAAATATCCACGCGCAGCGCGCAAAAATTTCGAAAATGGAGCAGCAGAATTCCCTCGTTCTGTTCCTTTTGATCATTTAGGTCATCATGCATTTGTTTAAACATGGTTGCTGATGGATATGTCGGATGCCGTGTCAGCGAAATAGCAGTCGGGCTCAAATATTGGGGGGACAAAATGCATTGCGTCCCCCCCCCCACCCAAATATTGGGGGATGCCGTCCCCCCCGTCTCCCCCATTATCGGCGCCCTTGACAGTACTCCAATTCGCTCATTCTGTGGTGATTCTATTGCTCGAGTTCTGGGGGTTATAATATCTGGGATTTTTCATGTCTGTCACAGAATAGGTCATATCGTTTCAGAGAGCGTCAGAAGGAACAAAATGTGCATATATTATCCACTCCACTGGAAACTGGATTATTGGATTAGTTGTGTAAAGAATAGTTGTATATATAGGCGCCTAACCTAACAAAATCTAGTTCCATCGATCGTTCTTACACACACAAACCTGTCAACATTCGGTTGTGTAACTTTTAAACATTTTGGAATGTTTCTTGGTTACAAAAGTTGTGAGATATTCAAGACTTTTAGCGTTTTCAGTGGTACTTCAAATTATAGTTTATAATTATTTCATAGCTTTTTGCTGTGTTTCTATTTGTGAGTTCTGGCCCGATCAAATAGTAAAAGAGGAATAGGGGTGTGGGACTTGTGTTAGGCCAATTCTAAAATAATAAATACGTTGTAGAAAAAATAACAATGGCAAGTGGTAACATTTTTGGTTCAAGTACAATCTAGAAAAGCGATTTTAGCAATTTCTCGAAATAGTTAAACGGGGAAAACAGCACAACAAAAGGCAAAGAAATCAAGACCGGCTTGCAAACAAACTGAAATATTAGATACACAATACATACAGCAAGGGCGCCACCATTTTTTCGAGAGACGAGGAGGGGGGTCATAAAGGTTTGGGGTCCGGACCCACCTACCCTTCCTCCAGTGTTTGCGCCTGACATGAAGTAGGTAACAAGCCAATCTAATATGGAATTTTGGTCATATATTACTCTCTCATGTATTTTTTCTACCCTCCATAAAAAAAAAATACCCGAAAGCAGATCATCTGATATAATATACTTTTTAACGACCTCTGGGCGAGTTCAGAACATCTTATCAAGTTGTGAACCCGAAGCCGATTGTTGGTCTGAACTTAATAGAAGAGGAGATGGGATGTGGGATGTTCCTCATGACTTGGGTATATAATGACTATTCATTGTGGGTGCAAATCGATTGGAAGGCCACTAACGAGATCGTTTACAACGGTGGCCATAGGAAGGAGGTGGACGGTGTGAAACGTTTGACGCCATGGATATTGCAAACACAATTTAGAGAAACTTGTAGCAATAACCCAATTGTCAAAATCAACCATGCGTGCATATTCATGGGGGATGGAGGGATTCATTCACAGGGGGGCATCTTGCCCAGTGCACATCGACCACAGATCCGACCGCTCCTAGTAGGTGTCATCGTCACGACCACCAACTCCTGGCGGGAACTGGTGTCATCTGCTAAGGTTACCGTTCGGCGGAATGTGGAGGCAAGTAGGTGCATGGAGGGGACCATGGCCATACCGGCCGCCCCTCCAGCCCCGGGGCTGGCGTCGGGACAGCGTACATGAAGCAGGGAAAATACGGGTTCCCGGGGAAGGCGGCCGCGGTCGCGGTGGAGAAAGCCGCCACGTTCCTAGTCCGTTGTGCGTTGTAGAAACTGGGTCAGGTGGGTGTTCGTGAGCTGTTGGCTATTCATCGAGTGGGGCGTGGCCAGCTTCATCGACTCGCTGATCGCTGCCGCCTGGCTGATCCGCGACGTCACCTTCTCACGGGACAAATGCTGGTTCTCTTTAAGGTCTACCAGCTCGTTGGGCTTGGGGTCGTTGTAGATTCGGCGAATCTTGTGGTGGATCCTGTCGTAGCTCTGCTTCCGTTTCCTCGTCTCCGACTCGGTTCCCCTGGGTTTGCTCTTCATCGAAAGATCCAGGGTCTCGTTCTCCGTCATGCGACCATCTTCGCAAGGTTCGGTTTTAGCTGAGATGGGGATGAAAATTAAGAGAGAGAGTGTTAGAAGTGAACCTCTGAAACAAAAGCTTATTTGACTTATTCTATTAATTGAGTGGAAACTACAGGATAAGAACATTGTGAAGTTAACATTCGTATACAGTATTTCATCACCACTTTAAAAATGCGCCTATATCACAAACGAGTCCAGCAATTTGATATCAATATCGAATTGACTTTGTTCATGTATCGCGCAATTCCATCACCTCATCTACATTAAAATGCGAGACCCGTGTAAAAATCACTCAGTGCATTGACTGTATACTAGGGGCGGCGAAAGCTGGATCGGGGTACGTGCTGCCCCCCCCCCCCCCACCCCCCCCACCCCCCCCCGCCCCCCCCCCCCCCCCCCTCCGTCGAAGGACTCCTTCCTGGTTGTAAATTCACAATTTTAAGGGGATTGAAGCCAAAATGGTGAAACATGTCTTCGTTGGTGAAGGGGCTGGGTGCAGTCCGCTTATCGAGACATGAGACGCTGGACCCTCCGTCGGGGACCCTTTCCCCCACCGCCCGCCCCTTGTCTGGCAATTCCTAGCAACCTCTCCTGTTGTATACAGTTTGCTTTGATGCAACGTGGTTTGCGAGGAAAATAAGCATTGCGTGTAAACAAGGTAACAAAATTAATGCGAGTAATTATCGAATGAATCTATAGGTAGACCGCTGTTCTTGCGTGTGAGCAACAAATAGGCCTAAAAAAGTATTCGATAGCCTAGGTTTCTCCAACATGTTGCCAGAATTCGGGGGAATAATGAAACAAAATCAGCACATTAGTCGAACTAGTAATCTCTAGGTAAAGCAACAAGGATTTTCTAAACAGGAAGCGATTTCACCCCATTCAAAGTACTTCATCTGGAGAGGAGAAGGGACGGATGATTAAGTCAGGTAGGATCTACGTACGCAACCAAATTCTACAAAATGGGTTCGTTCACAAGAAACGGAGATGATGAGATGGCAGAAACTTATGGAATCGGCCAAATGACGTAGGCCTAAAGGTAATGAAGGAAGAGAATAGGACCTACATACCAATAACGACAGCTGATTGAAACTGAGAAAAAAGCTGATTTTTGCACTACGCTTAATATTCAGAGAAAATTTTCTCGATGTTATTTGAAAACGTTTTTTTGGAAGATAACAGCAGTTAAAGAGAACAATGACAATATAATATCCTTTGAAATCACGAACATAACTTGTAACTGATTGGCGTGAATCCCATACGCTTAGAACACTTCGGAAATGAGTTCAACTTTATTAGTTACTCATCAAAAATCGGGAATTGATTCCGAAACATTCTGCGGAACATTTTAAAAGTGTTTTGCTAATATTTTTTTTTCAATGTAGGCTATTCGAGTTCATGATGGGGCTGTCACGTTTGCCATCCTAGATTGTATAGGCATGGGAATTGATTTGGGAGTGATGGCGTGATATATCCCCTGTGATCAGTGCCCTGGGACGAGAGGTCTAAGTCTTTGAGAAATGTTTAAATCATCGAGGTGTATGTATAATGCCAAATGGTGTAATGTTCACCATGTGGGGAGATGGCTTCCTCAACCAACTTGACAAGATCATGATCAAATCTGTGTTAAGACGACAATGATACGCGGAATGGGGCATTTCGTACGATGTCATTATATATTCACCTTTTATTTCGATATCTGCATCAGTGTCTTTAGCTGCCAGTTCATCATCCGTGACATCCAGTGGTGAAGTAGCGCCCTCTATATTCGGTATCCTCTGATCACGCGATTTCTCTTCGTTGTGTACTCTGCGGCAGCGTGAATGTCCTGCGCTTTGAGAGGTGAGAGCGGGAAGTTCTTCAGGGACGACAGCAGGGGACCTGGATCAATCTCCCCTTTGTCCTTGAAAATAGAAGAGGTGTTAGATTCAGTTAGGCGGTTCACTGGTCTGAGTAAATTGTAATACTTCAGGCATGAAAAATGTTCATATACCTTCAGATAGCACATTACCACCGCGGGTATGCGAGCACATTTAACAGTTAATTTCACTTCAGAAAGGTGAGACTAAACTGGAAATCTCACGAGATGCATTCATTGATAACCACTTTCTTGATACCTTTATTGTCAATTTCACTTGAACAAATATATACCATTCCTTCAACTGGCATATTGACAAAATCCTGCTTATATGAAAAAAGAGACCCTCACCTTTCTCCCCTTCAATCCGGTTGGTCCGCCGTTACGTAATATTCTATTGATAGAACTGATACTGGGGAGGGAGTTTTCATCGCAGATGGTCTCCTTGAGCAGTCTCTGCCTGATCTCCCAGGCAAAGATGGACGGATTCTCGTCTTTGAACTCGAGAATTTTCTGGACGACCATTGGAGTGGCAACCTGATGAAACCAAAACCGAAAAGGGCGGTAAAGCACAGTTCACGTCATAGGGTGATACTCTACGATACGATAGGCCAGATAGACAGACAGACGGGCAGACGGACATACGTTTTTATCACATAGCGAGTTTCCTGTTCTGCATGACGACATGTTTGACAGGATAGGCGTCATCTAGTTTTCTAGGAAACTGCGGCAGTTAACGCTATAGGAATTTGTGCAAACGCCATTTCGCGGTAAATGTCGTTACAGACGGGCGAACACTACCCCCTCCTCCTCCCACCGTGGTCTGGGTTGTAGTGTACTAGGGTTTACCACGTTAGTGCCCAACTGACCTGTTTTGCCAGAGGCGACCAAAGGGGAAGAGAAACGCTGTTTAATGTGTCGATGTGTCGTTGAACTTTACCTACCGGTACCTACTTGATCTGATCCTTCCCGAAATGCATCGCAAAACGGCTGCGATCATACAGACTGACAGACGATTATAATTTGTTCGTACACGTGAACCTCTTCACGTGGCTTATTTAATAGGCACACGTGTGCTGATAGCTGATTATTACCTTGGGTTTGCTTCCTCCAATATTGCCTGGGCGGATGGACCCCGTCTCGTAGTACCTGCTCAGGATCTTAGAGACGCACCCATGAGAGACGAGCAACTGGCGGGATATCTCGCATGGGCGTATCCCCAGCTGCGCCAGCTGGACAATCCGGGCTCGGATGCAGACCGGAAGTGGACGTACGTTGACGAAGACGCCGCCAAGTTGGTTGACCCCGGATTGACCTGGAGAGAATGCAGAATGAGCCATGGTTATTGGTTAGATGAGTAGTGTTTTCCGAATCGTACTGGGTCGTCACGCCTGGTCAAGGTCGGATTAGGTCACTTTATCTCACGGCGTAATGCCAGTAGCTTCCCGACTGTTCCATTATTAGATATCGGATTCGGAGGTCGAAGGATGCGAGTACAAACCCCCAACCCCCCCCCCCCTCCCCCCCATATAATGGCGGCCATGGGCGTCAACAATGTGGGGGAAGGGGGGGAACATGTCCCCCCCCACTTTCAAAAGTTTGGGGATATCATTCGTTTGTCTCCCCCCCCCCCCACTTCCGGACGTATAAAAATAATAGGCCCATGCCCGCTTTTGTATCAACTCTTAACTGATTCAATTTTTGTCTAACCAAACAATATCCGTGTTGGGAAATTGTCTTATTTTATAATCGCGTTGGTGAATTAGTGGACTTATTAAAAGTCCACTCATTCCAAATGCGGACCCCAGGGTAAGATCTGACCCGCTAGGGGGCCGAAATCGAACGATTACCCATGTTTCAATGTTTCATACCGAGTTCTCGAATTTTAAATCGAATAGCCAAAATGCATAATTTTTTTTTTCAGTCTTTTTCTTTTTTCGCGGCAATGGCGTTTTTTCTTTCCAGGCGTTTGTAAGGCTAAATATCCATGTAATGCTTCGCCATCAGTTTGTTCACTCTCTATTAATTTCATAAGCCTTGGGGGCTCCCCCCCCCCCCCAATTTTTCTGAGATGAAAAATTCTGGCGGAAATTCGTTGGAAATTTGGGAAGGAAAAAGGCAAAGGGAAAAATGGCCTGAATTTTTTGCAGACTTTTTCGATAAAATGCCCGGAGAACCTTCCGGCATTGTTTTCGCGCGCTTCGGCGCGCCGGTAGTTTCCAACAACCGACTTGTTGAAAGTTTCGGGTACACATTTCTGACTCCCAAATTATTAGAGGGGTCCGTACGACTATGGATCTTCCCCAAAAAGAGGAATGTCGGAGACCCATGGATCCCATTGCAAACAAAGCCAGAGTAGAAAAGGTAATAAAAAAATACCATGTGTGATATTCGGTAAATCTCTTAGTAGCAAAAATGACAACTTTTTTGGTCTGTCTTTACTCAATACACATTAGATGGTTGCTATTGATCCTGGCAAATGCCGCTTCCGTCGATCTCGAGGGGATGAAAATCTGAAATTTCTTAGTCCGCTTCGCGCCAACCAATTGTGGCGCTTCGCTTAGATGCTATTTGCATCGTGTGTCCCCCCCCCCACTTTTCAAAAACGGTCCGACGCCCCTGAGGCGTGCAGCTTACTCTCCGGGATCGTCAGAGAGCCTACCGGTTCCAATGATCGGAGTAATATCTATGAAGCACTTTGAGGGTGTCTGACGGCGTTGGGAAGCGCGCAACATACAGATATAAGCGCGCAAATGAAGCCCTGCATCATCTGTCTCACTTGGTAAAAAGCTGACATGGGAGCCGAGTTCTTTTGTCAAGGGCGTTGTTTAGGAGCCCAATCTCATAATTCAGTGGCGTACCCACGGGGGGGGGGGGGTCAGAACCCCTCCCCCTGCCCAATTGATCACTAATTTTTTTCAACACAAAAACTGAGTTTTTGTAGTCCATAAAGTTTTTTTGCGCTGTTATGTATCAAATGCAGCATCATGTGTCTAGGGCCCATAATTGTGTTATTGTAATAGGGAGGGTGAGGCCTTTCATGAGGACGCACTACCCCTTGGGTTCCGACCTCAACCCCCAAGACAAATCTCTCGGTACGTCAACCTGTCGCAATGAACTATAATTACAGTTTGATTACGTCGAGTTGTTCAACCTTTCAAGCACAAGTTGGAAAGGACGACATACGGGCATTTTTTTTTATATTTTTTTATAGAAATTAATTTCTAGCTAAGAGTCAGTCTGTATTGCATATAACAAGTCTACCTGGCTTTCTCCTGAAAGGAAACATATGTGAGCCGATAATATAGTGGTTCTTCCTATTTTCAACACAGTCAGTCTGTATATGATGTCTGTAGAGACTTTATTTGATGGAAACAAATAGGTGGTTCTTCAATGATTCCCGTTGTGGCATTACATGGTTCTGACCGAATAATAGTCGTGTATCTCATAGGATATAAAACATATGGTCTTCGTGTAGAAGTGTCGTAAGAGACGACTAAAAGGTAGGGCAAGAAGTGTTCAAATCCTAAAATCTACCAGCTGTCCAACTACAAGACTAACCATTGGGAGGCTGATGGGATCAAGTGATTGCGTGCTTCGTCAATACAGATGCCCTGTGCATAGATTTTCAACTGGGTTATACTGCACCAGTTTCGTCTCCTTCATAGAAGCATGTTAGGCAGTTATCCAACAGAAGCTGCGCCGAGATTAAGCAAACATCCGCAATTGCTACGGTTCATTGGACGGATGAATTAACGGAAGTGGAGGGTAATTGGCTACGGCGACTGATAGGCCTAAAATGATGGTGGAGTGTATACCTTCACCGACTAGGTGACCGAAAATGGACTCCATATATCGCACACGGAAAGAATTGTTGTTGTTAATGTTATTATTATATTGTTATTATTATATTGTTATTATTATATTATTCTTATTATATTATTACATTACTCTTATTATCATTATTATTATTATTATCATTATTATTATTTAATGAATACTATTAGTAGGCCCTATTTTTTAACAAGTCCTTATTATTCCCTCATCAATATTATTATCATAATGAACAATAACACACAGGCCTAAACTGCGTGTTAGTCTGATGTCTCAAATCGACTAAGCGTTATGCGCCTACAAAAACCCTGCCTATTTCTTATGGAAATGCCTGCGTCTCATCCTCCACTCCATAAGTATATGGGGATGGCTGCAGGCGATTGAGCCGAAAAGAACTCGTGCCAGTCGGAAGAAAGAAAAGAAATGACTAAAGAGAGTATAGTGTACGTTATTTTATTGGATTTTTTTCTACAGATATATTCCACTAGACAGTTAAGTAAAGTCCATTCGTCATTTTCTTCAAAATATAGCCTACGTGGCAGCTTTAAGTGGAAACTGCTCTGTTATCTTTGTTGTTGCACGGCGTGAGATGCGCCTCACAAGTAATTACGATTATTCGGAGACACGGCCATCCTCTACGCACAATATCTTCGTGTTCTGCTTGACTGAATCCCGCGATTATTAGTGTGCGCGGAATGGCGCGACGACTCAACGGTCGTTCAATTTCTGCATTAGAAAGAAGCCTTACATAATTATCACTGGGGCGTGCGCTGGAGATGAAGGCATTAGGCACTCGTTACCCGCAATTGCTTCTATTTATATAAAGCCTGTTCGTACTACCAGCAGTGCGCGTGTTCTTTTATTAGGCCAAGTGCGTAGGCCTCTACGGTCTGTGGAAATAGCCGACCTGAAAGGGGTAAGCCTGTAATAACTTCTGACGTCAGCACGGCAGCCCGCCGAACAAAAGGACTTGGAGCGCGACAAAGGACATGGGTAAGAGGCGCGCGTGCCGCGCGTACAATAGGCCTTACACTAAATCAGTAAATTAGAACTGTAATTTGTAAGTGTTCAAATCAAAATGCGCTCTCTGGCTTCGTAAAAAATGTCCGTGGTGTGAAAGTATTCAGGCGTTTTACGATCCTTTCAATTTGAGATGCGAGCGTTTCCACGGCACAATGAATTGCAATGATCGATATAAATTCAATGAAATGGGCTACTGCGTCCCCTACGTCACAGAAGAATAGGCTAACATGGGGAACGAAAGGAAAAAAAAACAAACAAACAATAACCATGAAGTTTTTTTTTTTAAAGCAGGCAACTTAAGCCAAATGAACACTCAAATGAAGAGAAATTTAATTCGTATCAATACAATCCAGAAGAAGCATGATATAAACTGATAGACTTTTTATTCTTTTCTCTTTGTTCCCCTGTAGTACAATGCTTTCGATTGCCGTCCATACTGTGGATGGATTGTTATTGGCGCCATACTGTGCTGTCGTCACATACCGAAATTAGCTGCGTCGATCGTCTCACGATACAGAACCTCGAAAGGCAATATCGCCAGGCGATATCCCATCGTGACATCATGCAATTGCATGACGGTTTGCGTTGTGCGTTTGTCGTTGCCAATCCATATTACATACCTGGATATCAGTGTACGGTGTAGGCCTAGTTAGGCATATGGATAGCACTGAAGATGTCACTCGAAAATGAGCTGCGCCAAATACCTCTCATCCCAATAAGGCCGAACAAATGGCGCCATTATAGTCAATCTCTTTGGAACACTGACTTTGGCAGTAAGAAAAGCATTTTGTGAATTTTACGCTCCGTGGGATTTAACAATCAGTGTGCTAGACCTATTTTCCTGAGATTGTTTTTCTGTGTTCAACAATATATTTGACAGATAGTCTACTTGACATGTCTGTCAATTTTTGGGGGCTATGGTCACGCCCAAGTACTCCTTAAACCGCCGGCTGTCCGCCGCGATTCTACGTCATGCGAATAACTGGTATAAGCCTTATCGTGCGTGCGATTATTCGGAACATGGCGCCTTTTACTGTCACCACTGATACGTACGTAGGAATGACACCAGCCACGTATGCCTCATTTCTGTAGGGGTGAATTGGCGTGAGGTGAAATTCCACCAAGACGCGTTCTTCACATACGTACATGAGCAAACTTTTCAATCACCAGGGTGCACCCCTGATAGTCCTTATAACAGTGGCGAATCTTGGGTCACTTGGTGGTGGTGGAGAGGCGGGGGGGGGGGGGCGAGGGCAAAAGGTGTTCCCATGCAAACCGCCCCTTCTCCTTCCCTCTCCCACCTCTTTCCACTGCTTTGTATCCTGGAGCACTACATGCATTATTTGCTCATCACATAGGTATAGGAGGCTAAGATTGGAGTATAGGAGGCCTAGTCGGCAAATAGACCTGGTGTCGACGATCCAGTTAGAGGAATATTTCGGTGCACCAGTGACGACACGCCGCGCAGTACCATCTATTGGTGTTGGGGTTCGGAGCAGTAAGAGTATAATTTGTGTGGGCAAGAGACGTTATGTACGGAGATCCTCATAAAAGTTGGAGAATTCAACGATTTCCCTGACCCCCCCCCCCCACCCCTCACCCCAGTAGTTACGCCCTTGCGTCGTACGGTAAGCATATGCCCAAGTTCAAGTAGGCCTAATTTTTGGAGTTTATCCATCGTTCTGTTCGAGGTGATTAACTGCGTGATTGGCCAGGACCTATTAATCCCTCCCTATCAATTGCAGCGACTGTCACCACAGCTCAATGCGCGTTCACGTTGCACCCAACAGGGAAAGTGGTCCTCAAATGTCCCCACGGCGGATGTACTGGATTAGCTAGCAGAGAGCGAACTTCCTCTACCTACCTTGTATATACATACACAGACAAGCTGAAGCCTGTTCACGCATCAGTAAGCACTACAGGTATAAACTCAATTCACAATCGACAGACCTCCTTCCTGTCTGCGACAGGAAATCAGATCAGCATTGTTGTTTTTTAGCCTCACCAGAATTGAAGCTTGAGTGAGTGTTTGGGGGAGAGATAGGCGGTGGAGTGGATCATGGACGTAATATTACCCCCATCAAACCTGTTTCGCCGGTGTAGCATACCCCAAACAACCTGTGACAACTTGAGTTAGGCCTATTTCAGATTCGTGCTTCTATGAAATTACCCTTTTTTCGAGGCTACACTCCAATGTTGCTCTTTGAAGGCCATGATTATCTTCTATCGAACTCTAATTTTGAAATGCGCCATCTTAAATATGTAGTAATATCCTCATTGTTAAAAGGTCCACTAGCCAATAAATGGCCTACGTGATCGACTGTACAATCACAGTGAATAATCAGCCGAGTAGAATGGTAGGCTTGGTAGGCTATGTTGATTGGATCGAAATCTAAACTGTTTTTTGAGAGATCTCCGAATCAACAGCGCTGCTTTGGTCAAGTGTTGGCCACTGGCGCCACCCTTTCAAATACCGACCTTGCTTCATACTGTTCATTCAGTGTGTGCCCAGTTTGAAGGTAGGACTACGGTACCCTGTAAAGTACTTGTGAAGCAACTGTTAATGTTTGCCTATTCGCTATGCACCTTGTTGAACGACTGAACCAGAGTTCCTTTTTTAACAACTTTGTCAAAACTGTCAATGGCCCCCCTGAGTGCTGCGCCTGCTGAGCAACTTGACTTTCCGTGGATATTGGCGGTACAGTGCTGTTGGTTGTTTGTCGGTCTATGGCCTCCCAAACTGCCAGAAAAAAACCCCCGCCTTTTAGGACCCTGCTAGTTACCTGTTTATGACACGGGCTCCTGGGCGTTTCCCCCGGTGGGTCAGTCATCGTCAGCGGAGGAGGGTGGGAAGGGGGCGTCAGCGGAGGAGGGTGGGAAGGGGGCGTCAGCGGAGAGGGTTGGGAAGGGGATTGAGCAGACACCGGCGCCGTCTCTTCTGCAAGGGAAGTACATGAGAAAAATCAACGTTTAACCATATAACTAACCTATGCATCTCGTACGTGGACCAGATGGAAGTCATTGTCAGGATTCTAGCTAAATTTGGCTTAGCTTCTACTCAGGTCCGGCCCACGAGGGTACTTTAGGATAATTAAGAACTCTCTTACCGGCCAGAATGTGGATGTTGTATCTTGTCAAGCCATATATTTAAAAGGCGATTCATTTGTCCGAGGATAGATGAAAAAAAAAAAAAAAAACAAAACAACAACAACAGTGCTGCTGAGATCCAATTTCCGCTGGATATTGGCGCTAAAGCGTTATTGTGCTTCATTCTCTTAACTGCCAGAAAGGTTTAACAAATACTGAATCCTTGGCTCACCCGATTGTGATCCGGGATCCTGGGGGTTTCCCCTAGAGGGCTCTGTCATCGTCAGCGGAGGAGGGTGAGAAGGGGGCGTCAGCGGAGGAGGGTGGGAAGGGAGAGGCAGACACTGGTACCGTCTCTTCTGCAAGGTAAGTACAGGGAAGAAATAACATTTAACTGCAGATAAACTTGTATCTAGTACGTGGACCTGCCGAGTTATTGTTCTGTATTCCAGTTTATTTGGCTTGATATGTACTGGTACATGGTTCAGGGGGGCACTTTCGGGAATAACAGGGTTTCTTACTCGGAATAGCGGTGAGTCTGGCCGCGATATCTCAGCTTTCACCTCGCGCGTTTCTCGTGTGCATGAAAAACTGCACACCGTGACTTCCGTAAGAATAACTGGACTTAAACAGTTAAATGTTGGTATACCGGAAGCAGGAATCTGGGAGGCCTGCCTCAAGTTCTGGGCACTATATTCGAGAACAATAGAGACGGTCATGTCAGAGTGCAGCGTCTCTCTTCACACCATATGGGGTATAACCTGCGGCGTTAACTCCATTTATATCAACCCTTTCCCATACCCTGTGCCTAGAGGAGCATGCACGAATTTTTTAAACATGTCCGGCCCCAATTATTAGTGGCGATACACGTGAATCAGTGAATGTAAGGAAATTGTACATGTCTGTGTATAGCCACTCTCTAACGATGAGCAGTTAACATTGGTTTTACTCCTGGACTTTAAAGTAGCAATATCGTCTTGCAATACTTAGTTCTGTTTACATGACGTCACGAGGAAAAAAACCTGTTATGCTACATAGTTACAATATACCGGAATCAATATTGATTGCGCTGGGACAATTTTTCTTGTCGTTCAAACACCGCATTCGCCTTTCCCGCCAGTTACTCGGTCGCCGCTTTAATGGCGCCCATGACCTTTTTCCAGTTGCAAGGCACTGGGGTTTTTCTATTCCATTGTAATACGCTTAGCAACGCGCACAACGGCGTTGTCTCGACCAGGAATTGCACAAAGTGCAGAGGGAAGAATATACTTTATGGTTTTACCCTTCTTTTTCTCAGCAGGCTCAGAGGGTTGTACTTCCCTTCGGAAAGGCAGATGTTCTAACGCCAACACCTAGACCACTAGCATGGCAGGCTCATGTCAAAATGATATAGCTACTCACCGGCGGTAACAGGGCTCTTCTTAATCCCCTCCATGTTGACTCTTTTAGTCGTGCTGTCAAAATGATGGGAAAGGAACATTCTAAACAATATCAGCAGGAAATGACTTCACTGGAATGAGCCTGTTCACGATTATGTAAGTGCGCATGCTCATCAATAAACAGTTCGGGATTATAGATGAGATGCTCCCCGTAGCTCCATCTTCAATGGCCCTCCTTTAAATTGTCACCTCTTTTCGAAAACTAACGCAATTCTTCCCATGTTTTAATATGTTATTGTAATGATTATACGGTATGCTGTAAGATTTCTGTACTGTAGGATGTGTAGTTTCCGTCGAAAGATGTTCTGCACCTATCCGTGTACTGCCACGTGCACGTGTATCGAGGTGCTAGGACAGAGCCCAAGGTGTTCCCTGCCTGGGCGACTGAATGGGTGGAATTTAGCTCTCTTTCATTTCGATAACACTACATAGTAGGCCTACGTATGTAGATGTATTCCTAGTAATGCAGATACTGAATTCTGACTGAATAGTCCCGATCATAGCCTTGTAATGCAATTAGTGGGTACCAATAGTAGGTTGAACCGCCAATTCCGCCGTATACACCCGTAGAATACCAATTAACTGGAGAGCACGCCTCAAATTTCACCGACTGTCCCTGATATATCGTTTTGACAGTTGTATAAATGTGCGATATGCTGTAAATGCAGAAATGCGGGTCTGGCATAGGTTGGTTCTTGGTCGTATCTGTTAACTTGGAAGAGGCACAATTGATCACCACCAAGCTATACATACGGACCCATAATTCATATTCGAATCTCCTACACTCTAAACACTCCTGGGTCCAATAAGGTGAGGTCAAATTTCACTCATCCTAGGTCAAACTTCGACCCAAAGTTTGATGTTTCCCTCCTGACCCAATTCCGAGTCAATTTGATGCAACGTTGTTACAATGTAGGTACTGATATGGGCGGTGCGTAGCCATCGTGAGGTGGCAGGCAATCCCACCCCTCTTGCCAAAAGATCGAGAGGGAAAGTCGGGAAATCGAAGGCTTTAACAGTGAAAATGAAGGAGTCCGGAAATGACAAAACGAGGAAAAAAAGGTGGAAAAACCAACGAGAAAAAGAAAAACAGTTGGGAACAAATGGAATAATCGCGAAAATTAAGCGGGCTCAAAATTGCATTGAGGTTAATGGGGCATGGTGAGGTACGGGACGCCTCCATAAGGTTAGAGGTCATCTTCCTCCTCCTCCCCCTGCCTCCCCGCCCCCCGCCCCGACTCGGAAAGCCGGCGACGGGGCACTGCTGTTGACGGATCTGATCAGAGACTGGGGAGGAGAGTAGCCCCTGTAGTAACCACGCTGACCTGCACCTAATGTTAGTGGCGGACGACTGTGCATCTGCGCCCATGAATTCCCGTTCCGTACACGGCCAGACATGGGCTTCTCAACGCTCATTTTAAAATAATCTGAAGACACCGAGTCTCATTATTTTCGCGGTGGGCCCACTTGACGAGAAAAAGAGTAAGTAATGGATAGCTACGGCCAGTGTGCGTTCCTTCCGTCCCGCGAGCTAACAGATTGGATCCGATGAGTGCAATAACCAGTCTCCGTAGCCGGTACCGGGCCCAACTCTAATTAAGTTACTGCACTCAGAGCGATAAGGAACACGGTATTTCGCCTAAATTATTTCGTGTCTACGTCAGGTCTAGTTCTATATATGGACCACTATAGTCTAGGTGGCACGTCTGTAAAACAGCCTTATCGGAGGAAGAAAACTAGATAGTAATTTATGCAAAGCATACGGTCTACACGTATTATCGAAAGCCGAGGGCGAGGAACACTATGTCAGTGCGCGCCGTATATACAAGCCACATGGGACAACCAAATACCACACCATCGGCGTACCCGCATATCTGACGAGCACACGCTGGCACGTTAACAATCGTGATGCAGTCTACATTAGACTTACTACTCTTCGCGCAACAGAGATACAGAGAAATATGGCGATTTAGTTCAACACGGAATATTTTATTGCGTCCAAAGCGCTGAGATGTATATGCTGACATAACTGGTTAAATATGGCAACTAGAGAACCAATGATTCGGTACTGGCTTTAGAGAAAGTGCCAACTCAGTATGTAATAAATTTCGAATGACTTTAGTACATATTATCTGTGCTTGTGATAAATGATTTGATAAAAGAAAGTCACAAACTGAAGTACCAACGACGCAGAATCATCTAAACTTTTTAACAGTGCTTGTTTATGAAGTGTTGGTCAGCAATTAAGGTTTTGACACTGAAAACACTTATACCGGTCCAGTTCTGTTTGTGAGAGAAGTAATTACAAAGCGATATTGCAGACTCACTGAAATACCCTTGAGTGACTAGCTATCAATTCCCCGTCCGAATACCTTATAATGCACAGTAACACAGTTATAGTTGAAGATGATATTGTCAAACTATCACAATCATTTGATTTCATATGCGTGAGAGGGATCTTTGTTAGTGTCTTGGTGATATTGCTGAATTGTGAATGACTCCTAGGTGACTATTAACCTGGAATCCGTGAACACCCTGGGGGAAATGTTGCACAATTAATTTCGTGATCCCGCGGACCAGTGTGAATCAGTATACTTTGATTCCATATCTTCTTTGAAGAGTATAATTTCTTATGCATGGTTACACTGTATATTATTCAAGTTTATTCTCAACTATGCCCATACTGCACCCGACCCAACTATGTGACGTCATGCAAACAATTGCGATTACGAGAGGCGACATTCCATCCTAATAAGAGTTACACTTTGACCTCTATATAAAGCCATCATGGACCGTCCAAATCAGAGATAATTATTCCCCAATAGTGGTGTATGAATTGGTGGATCATGTATACATGCAGATGCGGCATTGGGGGGGGGGGGGGTCTGTTGGAAATGGTATGACGTCATAACAGATAAAGGGCGGAATCTTCTATACCTATTGAGGTAACTCCTAGTCCACTGGCTATATCATTGACCAGACTTACTGTATCGTACATTGACACATCGACTCGCATGTTTTTATACAGTGTCCGTATTGTCGTTATACTCTTGAAAATGTTGTGTAGAATTCACACAGCAATTGTAACTAACACACTTATCTCGGTGCTGTGTAAGAAATCACACAACATTGTGTAAATGTTGTGTAAATAGTTTTATACAGTGTCCGTATTTCCGTTGTACAGTACGCTACATAGGCTATGTCCCATACCCTCCAACCGCCCTATCTGTTGTAAGGGGTGACTGAACGGGAGGACGTGGGTCGGACCATTTAGTCTATGAGATAGGAGGACCCACCGTGCAACCCCCCCCCCAGACTTCATCCGTGAGTGGTATCATTTTGACCGGGGGACCCGTCTGAGCAATATTTTACATGTTACCATTCGATAAATGTTGGGTGGATGAAAACTCGGCACAGCCGCATTTCCAAAATGGCCACCGTTTGGGACTGTTTTCGCCCATATCATGTCATACAAGGCTTATATGGTTATATTTCTGGTCGTTTAAATACCCTATTTTCTTTCCTTTTCTTCTGGGTCATGTCGTCCAGTCAGATCACAACATTACCACTGTGCTTCGTCGGCCATTTTCTTTTCAAATGGCCGCCAAATGGCCGCCAAAGTGAGGAAAATCACAAAATATGCATGACACCTAAGGAATGAGGCAAATTGGGTATTAGTTAGTTTAATCTTGGTTCCCAGTAACCATTCAGACTAATTTGCAATTTGTGGTGGGCTGGAAACACTTTGAAAATCCAAAATGGCCGCCAAATGGCCACCAAAATGGCCGCCAGAACACATAAAATTACATGATATGCAGAAAATACATACAAAATATGCACAATTGGGCAACAATCAAAGTGGTTTTTGATTCCTAGTGATTATTAGAAGTTATTCCTAACAGGTTAGCACTGTTAACATTTTCGAAAATCCAAGATGGCGGCTAAAATGGCCACCAAAATGGCCGCCAGCATGTATGAACTTACATAATATGCAGGAAATACATACAAAATATGCATAATTGGGCAAAAAATCAATGTGTTTTTTTTGATTCCTGGGTGATTATTAGCATTATTCCTAAAGGTTGACAACTGTTAACATTTTTGAAAATCCAAGATTGCGGCCAAAATAGTCACCAAAATGGCCGCCAGAACACATAAAATTACATGATATGCAGAAAATACATACAAAATATGCACAATTGGGCAACAATCAAAGTGGTTTTTGATTCCTAGTGATTATCGAGTCATCATACTATAGGGTTGACACTGTTAAGCATTTGTCTGCCAAAATCCAGATGGCGGCCAAAATAGTCACCAAAATGGCCGCCAGAACACATAAAATTACATGATATGCAGAAAATACATACAAAATATGCACAATTGACCATTTTGGTGGCCATTTTAGCCGCCATCTTGGATTTTGAAAATGTTAACAGTGCTAAACTTTTTTAGGAATAACTTCTAATAATCACTAGGAATCAAAAACCACATTGATTGTTGCCGATTTGTGCATATTTTGTACGTATTTCCTGCATATTATGTAATTTCATACATCCTGGCGGCCATTTTGGTGGCCATTTCAGCCGCCATCTTGGATTTTGAAAATGTTAACAGTGCTAACCTGTTAGTAATAACTTCTAATAATCACTAGGAATCAAAAACCACATTGATTGTTGCCGATTTGTGCATATTTTGTACGTATTTCCTGCATATTATGTAATTTCATACATCCTGGCGGCCATTTTGGTGGCCATTTTAGCCGCCATCTTGGATTTTTGAAATGTTAACAATTGCTAACCTGTTCGGAATAACTCTACTATCTCACTAGGAATCAAAAACCACATTGATTGTTGCCGATTTGTGCATATTTTGTACGTATTTCCTGCATATTATGTAATTTCATACATCCTGGCGGCCATTTTGGTGGCCATTTTGGCGGCCATTTTAGTTTTCAAAGTGTTTACAGCACCACAAATCGCAAATTATAGTCTTAATGTGTTACTGGAACCAGACATCAAACTACTAATAACCCAATTGGGCATATTTCCTTCCTTGGTGTTTCCTGCCAATTTTGTGATTTTCCCTCACTTTGGGCGGCCATTTTTGCCGGCCATTTTGAATTTCAAATGGCCGCGAGCACAGTGGTAATGTTGTTGATCTGACTGGACGCCATGACCAAAAATATGGGTATAACGACCATAATATAACCATATAATCCTGGATACATGATCTGGGTGAAAACAGTCCCCAACGCTGCCATTTTGTAAAATGGCGGCTGGTGCAGAGTTCATCCCAACTTTTCGCGTAACATGTAAACTATTGTTCAGACGGGTCCCGCGGACACAATGCTACCACTCACGAGAGTCTGGGCGGGGAGGGGGGGGGGGGTGCACGTGGGTCCTCTACTCATAGACTATAACAGCAATTTGACCGAAGTTATCCAACACGCAGAATAGTCCTGCGTGAAGCAAACGGCCAAGTTTTACTAAGCAAACAGAAAATGAAATGCATGTCTAACTATGATTTTTAATCGCTCCTAATCCATTCATTTTTGAACGGTGTGAAAATAGTCAAATACACCCCCAGATATGGAGGTTTCAATTAACAAGAAATTGTTAAACATTAATGTGCAGAGATCAACAGATAATGTAGCCTATAGGAGAATGCGAACACAGCCCCGAGCTCTGCGCGGATCCGAGCCAAATAGCCGGCAGTGCCCTTGGGTTGACACATTCTCATATTATTAGGATCGATACACCGGTATGGTACCTGATTAAAATCTGGCTAATTTCGTCTCTGACAGAAAAACTCGATATCCTCTGGATTAATTTACAAAGGGGGGCGTTCAGTGAAACACCGCCAAGTAACGCCTTATCTCGCCATTACCGTTAAACCATGTTGTTTTCCTGCGCCATGAAAGTCCGGGGATAATTCTTTGTCCTGTCGGCACGAACCCACCCTCTATACGGCCTTGAATTATGGCTCCGATTCAGATGTTCCACTTGTAATTACTCGATTAACCTGCTATCGGGGCCCGTGCCAATTATGGGGAACAACCCCATTTATTCTGCATTGCCAGATTGTCGAGTACGCAAATAGAGAACAAAGCCGAGGAAGAGAATTCCTTGACTGTAAACCCATAGTATGAGGCGATTCGCTTGGGGAAAACTTAACAATGAAGCTCAAACTGACTAACTAAACTACTCAAGCGTATTAGCTGACGAAAATATCGGGGGTGGCCTTGGTCCAGCCATAGGCCCTGGTGGCATAAAGGAAGCCTTTCATAGGACATCCAATATTATCGACTTGGTGTTCACCTCGGCCATACAAAGACCTTTGTGGGGCCATGTCGTTGTAAACAACGGTCTTTAAATATATGCTTACATGGTCAAATCATCTATCACTTCTAGTTGCTATTGTTCGGGGAAACCTTTTCATGCCAAGTTAAGTCCCCCTTCGGCTTTGTCTATACAAGTACACGTTCCTGCTATCCTTATAAACAAAATGCGCAAAAAAAAAAAAAATCGTGAGAAATGTTCGTCGTAACCACCTCCCTCTGCCGCTCTATTCATCTTACAAACATTGACCGACAATACCCCGAACTGCCAAACATGTACCGGCATTCATATATCGGTCTATACTGATAATGGCGAATCCCGTGTCTTGGTCACCTCATGGTTCCCGCAATCTTTAGCTATTTGACAGCAGCTTAGTATAATTATTAGGCTGTAGGTATGACAGACAGATAGATGAGCAAGTGAACCTGTCTACTATCTAATCATTGACAACATCCTCCAACATGGTGTCAGTCTCTCCGATTAGCTTTTTGTTGATTGTTCCGGGGTTGGGGTTATTTATATTTTTTGCGCACTCGCAACTGGAAAACATATAGGTGTTCAAGCATAAATAGCTGCTGATATAGTAAGAATTGGTTCGGAAACTTTGTGGGGGATTTAATCATGATGGAAAACTTTCCAACAGGGAACTGCTGGGTTGAAACCACACCTTCGACTATTTCAGGTTTCCCGTAAACTGACGAAGATGGCTATTCTCACGCCCAGGCCGATATGATGGACAGGTAATGTCAATAACTCGATGTAGACTAATATTAATCACAGCACACCCTACGCAAAACATTCCATATCGCACCAGCAAAGGTCCGAACCGAATAAACTTCTCTTGGCAAGGCCCTGATCACACAGTAATACGATAACATGGAGCGGGCCACTCTTAGCGGCGTGACCGAGCAGACGATATCAGCGTTGAAGCGCCTGAATAATCCGTGACGTCAAATGTAAACATCCCCTCGATTGAGCAACGTTTTTATCGTCAAGTTCTTGGAATAGATTAATCGTTCACATAATACTAGCCGCCGTCACGCATCATCAACGATAACGATCCGTGAGCGATTAGTTATCCCGATAAAACTTAACGATGAAGCGGTTGACCAGAAGAATTTTTACTTCGACGTCGAAATCCTTGGATTTTCCTTTTTTTTTTATCGCAATGGCATGACCGCTGTGACCGGGGCTTACTCTTTTTCATGCTAATAAAACCCATTTGAGGCTCGGTCACGAATCTATTAGACGATTAGACAATATGTGGCTGATTGGGTGGGGGTGTGAAGATTACATAAATATCAGTTCCTGTGGGGTGTCCTTTTTGGGTCCCGTATTCGATGTTGCGGGGGTGGTAGGGGGGGGGGAGTAATGGGAGGACAAATTGGGGGTAGGCGCAGGCTGCTGAGTAGCTTGAAGTCAATTGACTATCAAACTGAACTCTTTTAGCAGTCTATCGTATTTTTCTTTTATCCGTGAACTAGTCAACACTACTGCGGGGGTCTATCCTGGTATCAGGTGGGAAACATTTCAATTGGCTTGAAGACTCTCGCAGATTTCTGACTCCCCTTATATTCTTCCTCTTTAACTGCTCTGTACCCAATCGAAATCAGGAAAGCACCGTGCTTCTGTTTTGATTGGCGAAGACCAACAACAATTACTAATTCGTCATGGGAAGCTAGTTTGACCTCGCATCATCACCGGCATCTATCTGTACCGGTGGCAATGGACCGTAACTAAGACAAGAACGGTTAACACATCATGTGACTGAATACTTTGGAAAAACAGGACATGAGTCATGTACATCCAGCGATCGATATTACCAGGTGCCTGAGCTTCTGTACAATACGACCCGTAGGCTAGTAGGGGGCCTATTTACGACTTTGTACTACTGGGGGTTCGTAGCAACCATACCGAGCAAAAACAGGTCAACCTTCGCGGTATACGTGCAATTAGCCTATCTGGCGATCACGTGCTGTTCAACGTTATAGAAAGATTGGGTTATGTTGAAGTTTAACCATCTACCGACCTACATTATCCATAATTGTGGTGAATACTCGTAGGAAACCTATTCTGAACTCTCCGCAGCTTAATATTTTCAAATTAGCTACTGTGGGGAGATAAACTCGAACTGACCTATTAAATTTGCTCTGAGGTCGCCCCGTATGACAGTCCCCCCTGTCCCCGTATTGACGTACCACCGAATCTTCTGTCGAGGATGAAATGGACTAGGTCAACCTCAATAATAGCCATTTGGCTTGCAAAGAATGAGTAGGCATGATCGGCTCCTCTACAGAGATCTACGCAGCGACCAAGAAAGGCAAATACTGATTGAACAGGTTAAGCACGGTCCTTAAAGTTTTGCAGGTCATCTTTTGTGATTAAACATTGTCTCCTGATAAAGCCTACATGCTAGGCCGTTAACAGGGAAGGAGGGGGGGGGGGGGGATTAGCCCCCGAAGGCTCCGGAACGGTATCACTGCACGTTGTCAGGTTGTGGGTCACTGGTGAGGGGAGGATGTCAGCCTCTCAGTCTCTCTCCTCTGTCGTCAATGTCCTCGATGCCCTCAAACTGTAAAGGTTACTTGCGTTTTATACGACCACTTCAGGCAATCTGTGACCATGGACTAGAAATAAGCCTCGTTATGGTTGACCTCATGACAAATATCTGTACAACCACAGGTAAAGGAACAACATTAGGCTCCGCCGGGGAAATATCGCGGTCGCTATGGAAGTATATATTCAGAGGAGTGACTTGTAAACATTGGCGGGAATCAATTCAAACTTGCTGGTTTGTTGTGCAAACAGCACAAAGACTGACTCGCGTGCAGGAGGGGCTGTCGAGCGGAAATCTTTACTGACTACTCATCCATAAACGATATTGGCGGTTCCGGAAAAGAAAGACAAGGCAAAAGGATATGAGAAGGACAGAGAAAGTTTACAGTGGTGGAGATATCCAGGGGGTACCGCCTGGTCAGTAACTGGATGAGAGGAAGTACCACTCAATTAC
Organism: Sclerodactyla briareus; assembly: GCA_026419785.1. NCBI lineage: Eukaryota > Metazoa > Echinodermata > Holothuroidea > Dendrochirotida > Sclerodactylidae > Sclerodactyla > Sclerodactyla briareus. The sequence continues at coordinate 131,756 of JAODTK010000832.1, forward strand.
GCAGTAGACAAGTCCCGCTGTGTGGCCTAATGTCGAGTCGAAGGATCATGGGAAATTGAAAATGAAAACTGCGTGCAATCAGTGCTGATGAACTATGAAGAAGTTGAGGCGAACGCGCAATAACCAGCACAACTAAGCGCGCTCAGCACAACAATCATAAGCTGCAAGATACGACAAAACGCCTCTGGGCAGTTCTCAATCATCAATTTTATCCATGAATCTCAAACCGTCAGGACTGCCAACCCTAACCTGATTAGGGTTGAAATATCTTCGAACCATGTCTTTTCACCTAGGACACTTCATTTCCAAGAGCCTCAACAGGGCCTAGTACCGTATAAGATGAATGTAGCCGGTTTTCAGATATGGATTTGAGTTCACGGCTGATTGTTTATACAATATGTACTGTTATTTAGAGAAGGACGTTCTCCTCAGTAGAAAACCTACAGGCAAGTATACCTACAGGCCAAGGCTGATAGGCCAAGATGTCAAGGGGCAGTCACTACTGCTAAATGATTGTTTAAATTGTTGGGATAATTTTTCTTCTCAGATAAACGAAAACCCGGATCGTTATGTTTTGCCGTGCGATTCTCTATTTCCTGATGGTTCAAAAATTCGGAACAGGAAGCTCTGTTTGGCTGTAGTGTGTTCTGGCCTCTGGGTCACGGTACGAATGATAATGATCCGGCGAAGATTACGGAACTAATTAAGGCTGAATGAATTTATGCAAAATAAGGGTCATTATGGTCAGCTGGCCTGATTTCAGTATCCCTAACAGAGACTGTAGCCTGAACGGAGATTGAAATGATCGAATGAGAGTATTAATTTTTTTTATTAACATTTTTTCTTCTATCATTGATGTGTACATTTCAAACCATTTGAGGGACACAACTGTCAATGGGATGCCCCGTTTTTGAAGTGGTGTTATAAAACGGTTCTTAAACAAAAACGTTCGTACTACCGGGATGACACTATGTCAGTGTCGGTCAGTATGTGCGTTTGTAATGTATTGCGACCCGGATGGGGTGATGGTGTGTTCAGCAGTTTTTATTCCCAGCAAGGGGATAAATAGATGGGCGCATCGATAAATTACCACCTATCAGTCTTGAAGGGGTTGGGATTTTTTTTATTTCGAAGAAGCGATTTGCAACTAGGCTAGCAACACCCGAGGAAAATGGACAGGGCAGTTTGTATGATGTCACGACAGAAGACGGTATGATCAAAATTATTATTATATTATTATTATTATTATTATTATTATTATTATTATTATTATTATGATTATATTGACTTTATTGTAAGTTGGACATTATTGTATCTGATTATAGTGACGATATTCCCGTAATAATCTATATAGAATTACAGTAAGGCGTTTTTTAACATGGCGTCATTGAACGTCGCCCACCACTTTGCTCGAAGCTGCTACAAGACGAAAATCCCTCGATCGATTGAATCAAGAATGGATGTAAAATAGCTTAGAAAATCATGATTGATCCAATTCGGAGACATTTAACTTTTTCAGCCTAGATCATGTAGTGCCAGGGCCAAACACCCAGAAAGGCCCTAGTATAGTAACGTGGCTAAGTGCTGCAATGACAATATACTAGTACACCTGTGCCCTGTACAAAGTACGGAACTGCCTGGAGGAGCCAGCATACATACAGGTAGGCCTACGGGTGGAAACAACCTCAGTCCTTCAATTGATGAGATCAAAATTTCAAATGTATGTCATTGTTACGGGATGAAGCCTGCCTAATATTATAAATTGATCAGTTCGATGGAAGTCGTAGTTTTTTAATGGTGCCATCATTACGATTCATGTGCAAATAAATTTTGTCCTGCGAAGAAACGCAGCGAATAGGCCTACCGCCGTACCGGTTCCGTCTTTAACCCGAAATAGGCCTAGCTCCAAACTGCTGCTGATTATCCGGCATGAAGTAATTGAACGAACTATTATTAATCGTGATGGTTCCGAATGCGTGGAGGAGTCGAACAAGGACACATAATTCAACCAGCCCTCGCAGAACAATAAATCTTCCTAAATACACGAACACGCGCAACTGTTCACCACACCATACCGATTTGTCAATGTTTAACGGAGACAATCGGGCCGCTATATTAAAAATTAAGTAAACCCTGAAACAACAATTAGACTAAATAAAGAATATTCACTCACCCTCGACACTGAGTCAGTAGGCCTATTATCCTCAGTGTAGCTACTTGGCGGGGATGAACAATCGTCGCGTAATGGCTGAGTGCCTACGTACACAAGCTTTTTATTGTCGTCGACTACAGCCATTGCAAAACTCAATTCTGCTAGGCGCTCGCTGAAGCAGATCCGAGTTAACTGTCGATCGTCAACCCAGGAGATTCAACAATATGATATCTGTAATTGAAAGCACTCCGAAGGAAGGCACATCTTCTAACTATCAGTCCCGGCTCCTTATCAAGTCAAAGAGCTTCTCTCAATCTCTCGTATCTCTCCTGCGGCAGACCAGCGCCTCGAATGAGTTGCGATGGCAGCCGTTAAGCAGAAAAACCTGCCCACGGTCGAACAGGACATAATACACTCAAATGCGAAGCACGTTCAGGCGAGTTTTATGCTCGGCCGAGCAGAACGTTTCGGAATCCCGCCGCAGGGGTCATCTATTTTCACGGTTCGCTGAACTCGCAACCTAACCTTTCTCCCCGGCTGTTTTCCCGCGGTCGCTTTCCCAGTCATGGTGCTAATAACAAAGGTTGAGATCTGCCCGCAAGCAGCTTCGAGAGTGGCGTAGTATATAATGTTATCAGAAAGACATTAAGCGCTCGCGCGGCGGTTAGCGAACATAGACATGGTATCCTCCATAGTACGGCCTTAATTGTGTCCATCGTATAATGCATTTTGACACATCTGAGACTGAAACACAAGCCACAGTTGTCACGGTCGTCACAAGGGAATTCAGTACAAGAGAAGTTCTCACTGACTAAATAACTAAATAAGTGACTAAAAATGACTAAATAAACAAATGAATGAATGAATAAATAAATGAATAAATAGATGAATGAATGAATGGATGAATGGAATAAATGAATAAATGAATAAATGAATAAATGAATAAATAAATAAATAAATAAATAAATAAATAAATAAATAAAAAAAAAAAAAAAAAAATAAATAAAAAAAAAAAAAAATAAATAAATAAATAAATAAATTTACGGTTCGCTGACGAAAGAAATAGATCCTATAGATACTATAGATACTATGACAACAACAACGAGGTTAGTTCTAACATTGTTGAAGTGTAATACATCAGTACCATGGTCACTGTGACAAGTAGAAACGGAAGAAATTTTGCCAGTAAATTCATTGGATGTAAACTACTAAAACTATCATCATTCTCATCGATATCATCTTCATCGCCGTTTTATTGATCATCTTCATCGTTGTCATACATCTTCATCATCACGTCGTCGTAGTGATTGCATCTCGTCATTATAATATCATTCATTCATCTTCATCTAAACTATTTTCATTCATCGCCGTCGGTCATCATCATCAACCCTCGTCGTGTTCATATCGCAATCCTGATCGTCATATATATACCATCCCAGCCTTCCCCTCCTCGACAATCCTCCCTCATCAGCAGTCATCACCATCATCCACCATAATGTATATGGTGTGATTCCATAAATACGGTACACCGACTGGGTGACATTGGGTTTAGAAGCTATACTTCAGGAAGTATGCTTCATGAGTGGTGAATACGTTCGCAATCACGAAAATAATTGAAATGTTGTCCTTGAGCCATTTTAATAGTTTCTGGAATGCCTCCATCCCCAGAGTTGTCTTATTTCATGAATATGAAAGGCAATGTTCTCCGTGTAGAGGGCATGATTAATGCATGAATTGTGACGGACTACATTTTTTTGGTCCACACATCATACATCATTCACAGGGGCGGCGACAGGTGTGACGTTAAGGGGGGGGGGCAGATTTTGCATGAGTGTCTGGCCATGGGGGAGGGGTCTAAGGGGAGGGGCGGTCCCCCTCCCATTTGCGATTTTGAGTCACTTAATACTGTTAGATGCAAAATGGTGCCATTTATTACACCTTGTAAGTGTATCTACGTCAACGAGTTTTGACAAAAATCCATAAATTTCTGGAAAGATTAAGAATTAAAAATGCATACAATTTCAGGCAGAGTCATATAGGGTCATATTTCATTCGATTTAAATCTGACAAAAATAAACCCGATGAAAACGTACCTACGTTCTGTACGGTAGGCAGGCTTATTTGCCAAAATTTTGTTACTATAATGCAAATTCGAAGATCTAATGGCAGGGGACGTCGATCGTGTTGAAAATGAAAAAAAAGTTGTCATGGTGCATAATAAGAAGGATTACCGAATATCACACATGGGATTTTGTGTTATTTACCTGTCCATCGGCTTGTTTGCGTGGGAGGATCCAGGGGTCTTACCGAAAGGTCCCTGGTGGGAATCGAGGGAAAAGCCGTAGACTAACGGGACCATTACAATTTAGAGAGCAGATTTACGAGTCAGTGCATTGGAAACTAATGCGCACGGAGCGCGCGAAAAAATTTACATGGGCATTTTATCGAAAAAATATCACAAAGAATTAGCGTTTTTTCCCTGCCGTTTTCTCTCCCAAAGTTCCACGAATTTTTCGCCCGCCCGAAATTTTCATCCAGATTCCCGTCTGCCCACAAGGCTTCTGAAATTAGTTGAGTAAACAAAATGATTCGAAGAATACATCGCATATTTAGCCTACACGCCTAAGCAAAACGCCATTGCCGCGAAACACTTGGAAAGTTATGCACTTGGCTATTCGATTAAAATTCGAGAAACTCGGCATGAAACATGGTAATCCTTCGATTTCGGCCCTAGTCTAGTCGGGTCCAGATCCGCACCTGGAGTCCGCACCGGGAATGATGGTCTTACGACAATTTCCAACGCGCTTATTGTGGGTTTTAGACGCGAAAATTGAATCAGTTCTGCCGTGATAGCAATATCGGACATGTGGCCTATTAATTTTATTACGGTCCGGAAAAGTGTGTGGTGTGGGGGGGACGATATGATATCCCCCCACTCTTGAAAATGGGGGGGAGGGGGGGGGGACATGTACCCCGTCCCCCACATGTTGACGCCCATGTTATAAGCGGGCTGCGGAAATCGGCATGGGCTCGGAAGTTGATCCACGCATGCACGTGTCACAATAGGCCGGAAGGCGCTGCGAAGTTTGCAAGTTAACGAACATTGGTCCTTTCACCTATATCTACCAAACGGTGGCTCATAATGACCACAGTGTTCTCAAAACAGTAAACATACGCGACATTTGCGAACGCTATATTACAGCAACAGTTTGAGTCTCGATTTGAGTCTTGATGAGGTGGAGAAACGAATAGAAGATTAACGTTAAGTTGGTAACCATATTGAACACTTCACCCCACCCCCGGACGAAAACGGTGCATTAAAACATCATTCTGTCGATTTTACTTTTCCGGCCCCCAACCCATAGGGGGGGCAGCCTCGAATGGAGGAAACTGAAGTTCATGAAAATCGGTATTTGCTTTAGGCCTACTTTAGAGATTGATCCATGGGAACTTCTAAGACACAGAATGGGCGCTTCCCCAAAGTAATCGCTGCTATATACGAGACCATGCCGCGAAAATGTGATACCTTTCCAATCCCATCGCCATTCCCTCAACTCTTTGACCTGTTGACTTTGAGTTATTAACTGACTGACTGAGAAAGCTAGCATACAGAAGCGGTATGTACGTAATGCCTGGTCTAGGCAGATCAGATGTGGTATGTAGATTGAATCATGATTAAACAGAGGAGTGAAGAATCATTGGTAGCAGCATGCAATTGTCCCAATTGTCACAGTCAGTTTCATATTCAACTTCCGATATTCCCGTGCACATGTTGAAAGATAGACGGTTTATCAGTACCCTCTACAGTCTACAGACAGGTGGGTGCTTGTATAACCTGATAACGTTCTTAAGATTTGAGCTCCATTACTCAGTTTTTTTTAAACACGACTGAGTGAAACGAGGTGAGCTCTATAAGTACGGTATACTTTTGCATGCCCACCTGTTGTTAGACAAAGTTTTAGTGATACTGGCCATGGAGTTGAGGAAATATCGATATTCGAAAAAGACCACTCTGCTCTGAGGGTCGCGCTCCCGACGTGTTCTCTAAAAGTCGGCTCGAGGTCTCTATTAAAATACATTTTTTCATAAACATTTCTTACGTCATTTTGTGTCTGACACGCCCTGGGCCTTGTCTCCAAGTCGACCTGATTGCCGCAAGTAACTGGGGAGAACATTGTGTCTAGTCACGCCTCCTCTCGAAACTACATTGAGCGCTTACCAACTACGTCGCATGATCAGTCAGGAAATACATCAAAATCGACAATACAGTTGCAGGAATATTAACATTACAGTGGAGCATTTGAGGACAATTTCGAGACAAGTCACTCATGCAGGCTACACAACACACATGCAAACTCGCCCCTTCCCCCACACACACACGTTATCCAATTAAGTGGCCAATATGATTTTGAAAAATAAAATGGCAAAGTGCCACTGTTGAGTGCAAATTTGGCAATTGTTTTTGTACATATAGGCCCCTACTACATGAGTTTGTGTGTGTGTTTGAAGGTATCAAACATTACGTTCAATTGCCGATAGGGGGGTGTGATACGTTTGCAGAGGGCGCACTTCCATGGGCCCCGACTAACACAGCTCTCGCTGAGCGCCTCATCAGTCATCGTGATCGGGAAATCAGTTTCTCTTCGGCCCGGGCAAATGAAAATAAAAAAACAGGATCTCAGACAACCTAGGCTAGCCACTGATAAATTACTGATTCAGAAGTCCGAAAGATTTCACTAAAAGTTTCCCTGCCTTATGGACCTATATAGACTGCGGTCGGTGCAGACAGTGCGAAATGGTCGAGAACGTATACATTCCTGTGCGTTCACTTCGAGTTGTGGAATGGCGACTCACATTTTTCGCAGATGACAGAGGACAACATGCCACTGAGCCCCATCTATCTACATCATTACGTCTGTAGCGACAGACTGACTGGATGACTAGCTCGGAGCACATAATACAGCTGCGCACGATGAGGGATATGTAGTCTATAATTCCGAGCGATCATTGGGCTTGTTTGGTTAATATCCGGGCGTAGATTAATGCAGTAACCTTCCTGACCCCTTGAATTCCTCCATGCACTTTCGGGACCGGCCTTTTGTCCTCGGTCCCGATAACTTCACGGTTATATGCGCTTCTTCTGGGTGTCATTGTTAATTCATTACATATTTCACACACGGCTGAGGGGGTGGTGGAGGGTCGGAGGCTGGACGGGGAAGGGATAAACAGACACGGGGAGATGTCTGAGACCTTGATTGTCAGCAGAACGATTTCCTTGTTTTCATATTTCTACACTCCAATGACGACAGTAATGAAATGATCTTCCTGGTATCCGCCGTTTCGCGGCGCTGACTTCTTTAACCAGTCAGGGATTAGGTTTTTCAACGGCTCCGCGGGTTGCCCGGGGGCGGTAAACGAAGCGAAAGAATGGCTCGAACGGGTTGCAAAAACAAGATGGAATGGCTCGGTGTGCGAGCGGATTTAAATCACTCGCGTCATGAGAAGAATGCAAATAAAAGTATCCTTTATTCCCATTAAAAATCGCTGAATAAAAAACCTCAGCCCTGCCATTGTGCAAATATATTCTCGACACCGGAGCGAGAAACCTTTATATTCCGTAGGCGTAATTTACTTTAATCACTCGAAAGTGGCGCGGAGGGAGTGAGAGAGAGGCTTCTCTGATGTTATTTTTATGAGCTATTTTTCACGGTGTGCGGCGAAACCAAATTACCGTTTGAGGAGACAATTGGGATCGAAACTTGATTCTCGGAGTGGGGACATTGTGGTGCCCAAAGAACCATTTCTTGTCTATGAGGCACGTCCCGGAATCAATGCATGACTTATTTCTCGACTTAATCGGTTTTCGACCCGCCTTTGAATTTGACGAAAAGAGCTTGGCAGGAAAATAAGTGAAGCCTGAAAGCATTCTTAGTATATTTTAGACGGAAGGAGAAGTTCAAGAGCAGAGGGAAGGAGGGGGGGGGGGGGGGGGGGGGGGTTGTTGGAGCGTTTGCAAAAAACATCAGATTTGTTATGCTATTGTCGGGTGACCATTGTCGCCTGGCTGAGGCACTAAACTTGGCAACCGTTCAACCAATTAGGAAACCGTCACACTGTCATAGTACTGAAGAGATGAAGGCGAAGCGATGGGGACTAAGTGGTGGTTGTGATATGGTAAACAAGTTTACCTGCTGTCAAAAGATGTCAAGCGGCGTGTAAATCACAGGGAGCTACCGAGAGTCCAGAACGTCTGACGGTACGTTACTTGTTGATCATACAGATAAACGAATATTACACGGTGACTGCCGTAAATTCTCAGAAAAGTTAGAAGATTGGACGGTCCCAAACTCTTATTTTACAACAGGGACTTATTTGAAGCATCCATTCATTGTTTTATAAAACACCTCACGAATAAACAAGGAGGATGGATCGATGGCTGGTCACTTGCTTAGGCAGAAATAATGAGCAGCTTGTCTTGTGCCCATGAGACTTGACTGTTAGGGCTGCAGCCCCTGCAACACCCTCAGCAGCACATCACTAGCGCATATGTAGGTGAAGGAGGAGGGGGGGGGGGGGGGTAAGTCGAATACTATGATAATACTGCACTACACCGCCTACCACCTATACCGCGAACAAATATATATAAATATAGAAATCATCGTTTCTACGGATCGGGGAGAACCGTGTTGCCATCAGTGACTGTTCAGCAGTTCGAGAGGAAGATTGCACGCTCCCTTTTTTTTTTAAGTTTTATCCGACGACGGCGACTTATTAAGAGCATCTATTACTTGTTGTATACAACACCAGTGGCTGGCACAATTGGAAGGGATCGGGGTTCGAATCCCAATCGGGTCATACCAAAGACAAGAAAATGGTACCTGTTGCTTTCTCGTTAGGCACTCAGCACAAGAGAGTGGGCCAGGGGAGCTAGAAACTGCTGTTCAACCTCTCTGCCCCTGCGTCCTTGATACTTCTGGCCAGCAGGTGTATCGGGCCAGGTGAATCTTAGCCCCCCCCCCCCTCCCCGGCAGCTACCGCGTCGATGTTCACAACGTATGCTCCAAAGTTCCTTTCCTTCATGGAAGAAAAAAAACGGATGAATCTCATGGCTGGCCACTGCTATGAAATAATGACCAGCTTGTCTCTGGCCAGACTGCTGTTTGGATTGCGGCCCCACCAACAGCACATCAGTAGGAGGGGGGGGGGGGGCTAGGATCAGGGGGGGGGGGGCTGCCACTAGTGATAATATATGGTTACACTGCACCGCCTACACCTACCCCGAACTGACAATATGGATGGAAATCATCATTTTTACGTATCAGGAAAATTCTGTTGCCATCGGTGACAATTCAGAAGGGAGAAAACACAAGAGCTACATTGATTTGCTGAGGAAAAAATGGCTGGACTGGAAGTAGCAAATCCGGTGAATGTTAAGAAGAACCTTGTGTTTAAGCTTGAGGATGCCAAGTGATCTCGGCGAAAGTAGAATACGAGTGATAACGGGATCACTCATGAGTGAAAATGAACATAAAAGGTCCATGATGGCATATAGAATAATATGTTCTTACGTGGGATGGGGGGGGGGTCTTGGTTCAGAATTGAGGGCTACAATACCCATCAGCCCACGTTCTCGATGGGGCAAGCTATTCGGTAATGATTCGTTTCTGAATGTTTATTTATGTAACTTTTTCATGTTGAAAGTGGTACTTTCACATGCACACCCTCCCAACCAACATGTCTTTTAATGGATGAATGACCTGTGGGAATCAATATATTCGAGAAACCACTGAGAAAAAACGGTACAATTCAGTGACTAGAGTGTCTTTAGATGAAATAACAAAAATCGACTGTGACTGCTGTAATGTTAACCACAAAAATGTATCTTTTGTTCGTAACATTCCTCCATCCTTCAAACATCAGAGATGCGTGGATTGAAGATGTTTATAGGGCACCGTTACGTCAGCTTCTAGGTTCATTTTCACTTCAGTTCATTTATTTGTTTATCAAGGAAGAACACTCCCGACACCAATAGCGGAACCAATATCTATCTTTTCAAACTAGATAGAACATATTAAAACACTATAGCCAAACGCTAAGTTCACGTGAATTGACGATTTTTCACATGCGTACGGACCAGCATACGCATTTTTCTATGGGAATCCTAGACTCAGTGAGATGAGGAGAAATGCGATTCTGATAATGCATCCTTAGAACACTGCGGGCAGGGAAAGTGTTCGAGTTCCGATGATACACCAACATCGTCAGATATTATTTCAGAAATGAATAATAGCATGAATATGGTCACGCCAGGTGACAGTATCATATGGTTGTAACCCACCAATGGACTGATCCCTGAGGTACACCACAGTTCATGCTTTAAGTTCTGTCGATATATTCTTGTTGAAGATTCGGTGACTCCCGCTTTTTTCACAATTTATTTTATTTTATAACTGCTTATCAGATCATATATCGCTGCGACAGTCGACCCGATACACCTATACGACCGTTATCTGTGCTTCAATAAATCTTGTTACTCTCGTATTATCATTACGCAATATTAATACGTATGCCTCAGTGTTGATTGGCTGAGATTTTCAAGATTAAGGACAGAATTTAATTAAAGAGGCATTGTCGTCTGGTAGCCTAGCAAATGATGAAAATAGCGACGGCGACGGTTGTTCCATTACATCACATGGTAAAATTGTTCCGTCCACTTGACATTGACTTGGTATATCGTCACATTATGTCAATGTAAAATTAGTACCGATATACCGCGAAATGATTTCTGTCGTGACGTCATGTTAAAGGCACCGCCCGTATTACGCCGGATATGGTGAGACCATATGCCTCTTCAAAGCCCGGGTCCCACTGACGAAATTCAACCAAGCTCCAGGCATGCTGCACTGAGAGGCCTACATGCAGGGGTGAAGTCTATGGGCAGCCGTATAGCAGCGCCCCAATTAGACGGTAGTACTATGGTGTCATGTAAAATAGCCAAAGTGGTTGGCATGTTAAAATACAACGTTTCGTTCGGAAGCCCCCTCTAGTTCGAGCTTCACGTTCATTGTTGTTGGGTTTTTCCGCTCCGTGATGTTGTATTTTAAAGCCTGGATAAATGGTTTTTCTGCGGAGGCAATTCGAGCGTTTTATTTGAGTTAACATGTTTGGGGTTTTGCATATACTGCTCTTCCGTAATGACTCAACTTGTTCTTTCTTACCAGTCGGGTAACACTGCCTGCAGTTGTCCTGTCTGCACAAATAGACTAGCGTATGCTATGAGGCAAGGTTCGTCTGCGCCATGCAAATCACTAGTTACACAAAAGTCGTTAGCATGGGGACGTACCACATGCTGGAGGTGTATTCGGCGTTAACATGATATAGCGCAGCACCCACTTCCGTCTTTTGTGAACCCTCTCCAGTCATTAAGATAGTTCCACAGATCCAACACGCGAGACAACTGTCACTGAGTAAGTACACTGATTCTGTAAAGGACGTTTTTATGTCCAAGTGATCTGGTTATCTCTTTATAGGATCGGTTTGTAGGTTGTTCAGTTGAAGTTGAATGGCGTCACAGTGTTGAATCCACGGGGGGCGGCAGCCCCTGCATGCATGCTGTACTGAAGCGCCCATGCAGAAGAGAAGTCAGTGTGGAAAAAGGCCGTTTGATTGCCCTAACAGCGCCCTTATTAACAGTAGTATTATAGTGATACGTGATTTATGCGACATGATTCACATTTTGTCGGAATATTAGATTAGTTCCGTTCGACAGCCCCCTCAAGTTCGAGCTCCAATTATTTAGCTCTAGTTCGTTCAGGTTATACTTCACGCCCATTCCGTGTTTTTGCCAGACGCAATCGATGTGTATTTTCGAATTAATTGTGTTGTTTCAGTGCTTCCGTAATAAATCAGCTAGCTTTTCTGGCGTTCTCCATATTGAATAGAGACACTGGATTGTATGGTTAATGGGTTTGTTTTGCATTGTCAAATCATTCGAAATAATAATAATAATAATAATAATAATAATAATAAAATAATAATAATAATAATAATAATAAAATAATAATAATAATCATAATAATAATAATATAATAATAATAATAATAATATTAATCAGCATATGCTTGTCTAATATAGTTCGTCGTTGACTGGTGGAGAACTCTGCTAGCTATGGATCCTACCTTGCCATTCCTGTGATTGCGGTATCCTTTAAGAATAATTAATTGTGGGGGTAGGGGGAGACCTGTAATAATTCTCTGTATTCATCAAGTTCTTCAGGCTTCAACAGTGGAAAATCTGAGATAATATGAGATACGAGTTGTCGAATTTTCCACACATTGCCGATTCCAATTCAGATCCAGGGCATTCGTACAGTTACTATAATACAGTGCAACATGCCTATGCCTACGAGGAACTGAACGCCTGATCAAGTTCAGCGGGCGTCACCACCAATGAATGACGTAACAGAGGTTGCCCTTCGGCCAAACGACAGGCCGGACTTCATATTAGTGCATGGTGACGGCTGGTAATTGAATTCCTCGTTATAATGTTATACGGTAGTTGCTATACCTCGTGTATACCAGCAGTTTTTTTTAATTCATCACTGTTGGCGTATACTAGTGTATGATGAAAAAAGGCACATGGAACTGATTTCCTGATTATGTTTAACCAGTAGAACCGACGAGACTGAATTGATTTGGTTTTGGTCAACATCATTTCAACCGTATGTAGGCCTAATTACAGACCTCATATAAAAATCGAAAAATCGAAAGGAGAAAATTATCAAAATAGGGCGAAAAGAAATGAAAGAATAAGCATAAGTTGGGCAGTTTTACCAGAGAGCTTCCGTGTGAAAGCTTGTGTGAAAGGCAGCGCGTACCGAGAGATTTGTCTTGTGGGGAGGGGGGGGGGGGGGTTGAGGTCGGAACCCAAGGGAAGTGCGCCCTAATAAATGGCCCCACCCGCACCATTGGCAAAAAGGTACAATTTATGGAGCCCGGACACAGGCTACTGCAATATTGCTAATACAACGCAAAATCTCTATTAAACTCAGTTTTTGTGTTAAAAATGTATTGATCACTTGGGTCATGGGGAGGGGGTTCTGACCCCCCCTTGCCCCTCGTGGGTTACGGCCCCTTGTGATTTTTTTTTCAATTTTCGGGGGGGGGGGGTTGAGGTCGGAACCCAAGGGAAGTGCGCCCTAATAAATGGCCCCACCCGCACCATTGGCAAAAAGGTACAATTATGGGCCCCTAGACACATGCTGCTGCAATATTTCCTGAATAACCTCTGCAAAACCGCTAATGAAAACTCGTTTTGTGTTAAACAAATATTGTCACGTCTTTGGGTCATGGGGCGGGAGTTTTGACCCCCCGTAGGTCTGCCACTGGTGAAAAGGCATAAGGATACATCACCACTCCTCATCACACCCACCTAAAATACAACCTAAACTGTCAGTATTCTCGTTCAAATATCCAGGTAAGAAGTTTCTTCAAGTGATTGTAGCAGATTTTGACAAATGATGGAACCGTCAAAGAACCTCTTTTAATTAGTGGTGCATAGTGGAACAAGTTCAAGTTTTTTTTCTTTCTCGGCACTCACATTATGGCCAATCTCACACGGAATGCGAACACTAATGAATTAAAAAAAGGGAGGCCAGGCAATATTCTTTCCAAGAATTTCGAAGACATGTGCGGTTAGTATGCATATTCTAGTTAAGAAATATTTTTATCGTGCAATCATAGAGAGTGTCTTATCTATCTATGTTTGGTTTACCCGTGTAGCTCAACAGTGATTTTCGGAAATTAGAAACAGTCATTAGGAATGCGGAAACGCATGCATAATTAGTTTACGGAGCAAACACCCATCCATACCTTATAGACAGATCGTGCATTGGAGCGGGTACTAGGTAGTGAACATATTTTGAGATAATTCATATCCTGCATATCAATACATTGAGCTCATGCCATCGGGAAACAGTTTACGTTGTTATACGAGGTTTTAAGAGACTTACTAGTGTTTATCCCTCTGCTGTTAAATTGTGCAATGTTCATTCTAGGAGGTAAAACAAGTTTCTCTGTTCCGAATTGCCGAGAGCGTGGCCCAATTTGTCATCTCTTGTCTCGTGTTTAATTGTTGTTGTTCTTACTCGCAGTTAGCTGCAGTCTATTTACACTTATGCTACCTATTCATTATTCCATACATTGTCTGTACGCATTCTTACTGCTCGTTTTTCATCGTCTTCTTTCGTTTCGTTTATCTTTTTGAGCCCTTATCAACCTATTTCCACTGTTTTTAAATCATCGATCTCCATCTCTCCCTATGAATATTTTCTTGTATATATGGCTAATCTACATTATGGAATTTCATAACCACCAGTTTTTCACAAAACAGATTTACAGGACGGTAATGGGGTATAGCGGCGTGAAACGCAGTAATATAGCAGTCTGATAAATCGGGGCTCCTTAAATTTAGGCACGCAAAATTCAGGAACCGTGCAGCAGTATCGCGAAGTATCATTTTCTGCGCTAACCTTTTTCTTTTGGCAGTGAATCTTTGCAGTGTGAATCTTTGCAGCATGAACCCAAACTGGCAGACAATACACAAAGCAGGGATGTACCAAACTATTATAAATAGGCTAGGCCTAGTCATTGAAACTTTCTTCGAAAATACATGAATTGAGCCTATAGACTATACCAGTATTTTTCGAAAATTGGCACAAACAATGTGGCTTGATCAAGATATTGATCTAGGTAAAGAAAGGAACGAAAGTGGTATTTTACTTATTTGTGATCATATATCGATAATAACACCAAATGGGTTGCAGACGATTTGCCAGTGATGTAACTTGTCGGGTTACACTCAAAGTTATAATTATGAAACAGCTGGTAAGGGAAAAGTACCAAATCATCATTTTACCACAGAATCCATTCGAAGTAAAACCTTCCAAAGATTATCAATTACCATTTCAGTTGTCCAAGCAGCCAGTACAATTCTACGTTGGGAGAACATTGATGACGTGCTCAAACGCAATTCATATGCATAGCGAGGAAAAAAAAATGCATTTTGTTCGGACTTAATCTCACAGCAATACGACTACCCTTTTGGTGCAAATCGCGAGTGCTTCTGTAACATCTTTCAGTTTACTTCGATTCAGCAACCGTTGAAGTATACCGGTACCGCTGAGCACAACGCACCTCATATAGCTCAAGTTAAACTGAAGCGAGAATGCCCAAACGAGACAGGCATCCCCTCGATCAAGCCGAACTGCCGAACGTTGAGGGAATAATCCACCGCGTATAAATGCGGAGCAGTGTCTTTCCAAATGAACAGTCGATAATTTCATCTTTTCTCAACCCTTGTTGCTCATCGATCCGATCCGCGTCATGTATGGCAACATGCCTGGGGAGAATCAAATGAAGCAGAACGGGAGCCTCGAATCTCTCGATAACTGCTCCGGGGGATCAGAGGGGTGGACGAAACAAAATCTGGCGCAACGTGTTAAAAGAGCATTTATCTAGACGTGAGAGGAGCAATTTATGAGGACGACAGAAAGCACATCAGAAGTATGACTCGAAAGAAACCCCACAACTAACTTCATGCGTAACTTACTCGGATCCAACGTTTTTCTATTGCTGAGACACACGAGTGACTAATTCAGGAGCGCGACGACGAACGAGCGTTCTACATATTGGCCAATAAACGTTGAACTTAATCCGTATATTTGAATTCTAACTCTGAGAAAGAATTTGATACAACACAGCTACCAACTAGGAAGCACCTTGTTGGCGGTGTACATTAACTGGCACTGAATAACTGCGAATAACCAGGGAAATCGTAATTCTAGAATAGCATTTCCCCGGAATAATTGTGGATTCTACCTTGTTCGCATAACACCTACTTCAGGTAATTCAGGCGCGTACCGAGAGGGGGTTGAGGTCGGAACCAAGGGAAGTGCGCCCTAATTATTTGCCTCACCCTCGCTATTGGCAAATGAGTACATTTATGGGCCCCTGGACACATGCTGCTGCAATATTTGCTGATTTCGGAGAGAGCGGAAGTATAATATAATGTGTCGATAGAATCCTAGTTTGAATGAACTTCATCATGACTGTCTCGTTGAGCTTCAGGAATATTTAGTATTGAAGTACCAGAAGGTCAGTTATCAATTGTTAGACTAGTGTCTATCATGTCTCTTCACTAAGCCTAGCCTGCCCACCGTTGCAAGTGCGAATGCCACCATTGCCCTCAGTAACAGGGGTGTGGACAAGATATTCGCGCATAATGCATAACAATATCGTACGATTCTTTTGTTATTGCAAACACTCTTTGTTGGAAAACAAAGGGAACTTATCTCATGCTTTACTATATGGTATTGTTAATGACTACGGGAAGACAGTGTTTGTGATGGTTTAGCCTAGTGTAATTTCCGACAGACGGGTTTTGCATGATCGTTATGCACATAATCGTGCAATGTTAGACTACCAGAATGGCCCCATATCATCGAACTTATACATATCTTGGACCCAATCACTCATCCTGTTGAAATGACTACTCCGAAACAGGCGCGGATACAGGTTTTTCCAGGAAGGGGGGGGGGGGCTGATTATTCAGTAGAGTAGACAGATCAATCCCACGTGCGCGCATCACGAGCGCCAGCGCGAAGTCCTTTTGGCGTAGGTTCAGGGCCCGCCCCAGGACCCTGGAAGATGTAGGATTCTGGATGCTTTCTAGTACAATTTGAGGCTCATTTGGGAACATTTTATCGTGATTTTGGTTGACAAGACTCTAGGAAATTATAAAGACGATTCATATAATTATGGGATAATAAAACAGACGTCCATGGAGTTCTATGGAGTCAGCACCGCCAGTCTACCCGGCCGTTGTATTGATCCCGAAAATCCCGAAATTAATAATCTAAACAGGTGAAAAGACTAAGATATGATAAAGTCGACTGATATTCACCGGATTATTTCACAGGGGGGTGGGGGGGGGGGGCACGTAAAAATGGCATATCTCTTGGCTACAATGCATCTTTTTCTTATACTCACTATATAATCGCGACTAGCCTGCTCTTACAAATGAGACTTCCGTGGTATGAAAACGCATGTTTTTTATTCAAGCTGGCCTAACACAATGAAGAGGTTTGCGTGTCGGCCAAGGGACGTTGACCTAAGGCAGTAAAGGCACGCCCCGCTTTCGCTGTTCTGCCCAAAGGACCATTCTTCGGAATCAATCGCGTTTTCCCAACGATGGAAAGAGCTACCAGGAATTCGAAGCACGTGAAAAATAGCACAAACAACACTTGAAACAGTGGCGAGGTGTTGCCAAACACAGGGCCCTCTATCTGTCTATGCACCAGTTAAGGGTCACCGACCTCAAAGGCGAAACTCCAAACATGATTCACACTGCCTTCAAGTTAAAGGACAACTACACTTGGGATACAACAGAGGTCATATCGTGGAGAACGATGTTCCTATGTGGAGTTCTTGGCCCCTGCAAAGTTTGGCCATTGAGCTGAGAAATTGGGGGGAATCCCAATAACGCATGACGTCACACATTTGAATTATGGTGTATTGTATTTTATTGTTTCATTTTGTTGAATAAGATAACATTTAGCAGAAGTTCTATTGTCTTTCTCTCACCAAAGTGACCATCACACCTACCCACGCCACTACACAATCCTCTCCATAGACAAATGTATTTTTCGAAGTGAATTCATGTTTGAATTTCGATAGAAAACAAAGAATTTTTGCAGGGTTGTGCCAGTATGACATCATTATTATCGCATGATGGCATTCCCTTCGACTACAAATTCTCAAGTGCACAAACTTCAAAGGCCTGTAACATTCAGTTTTTATACCAGCTATTATATAACCCCCTTAGAAATCACCTGGCATGTCCTTTGAATGACACCCTTAAGGAGTCACTATCTTAGCGTTTTCCAAGTGGATTCCGTGCTAGAGCGACACACGTTTGCGTCAGTTTGTTCATATGCGTGGTGGCCTGTATGATTTTTTTTGTACAGACCGCCACCACGTGATCGAGTTCAACTAACGCCTGAGGCGTTGTAAAAAAACTCCTGATATCTTGAAATTCAATTGAGATGGAAGAATCTTGTAATTGGGTCAATACTGTTTATTTCCTAAATTTGTATTGCCCAGTGTAAGCTATCTGTGAGACACATATATTGCGTGTTATTTGTTTGAGCCATTGGCGGCAAACGTTGACTAAAACGTTTTTCGAATGAGTCGTAATAACTCTGGCGGTCGTCACGGACGGAGGATCTCCTCCACCGGAGCATAGAATGAATGATCCTTCATTTAAACGCGAGACTGACTCCTCTTGCATTATTAATGATGTCTTCTCTTGCTTCTCACGAGGGCATGAGTTCCACTCACATTCTCTATCTTATCAATCGAATGGGGGGAAGGACCGAGAGTCATGTATTCTCAGTGCCTCTTGGGGGTGAGCTACAGATCTGATGAAGGTCCTATCGTATTAAAGGAACATCAACATGAATCGATAGGTGGAAATCATAGGCCTGCTCTTCCTTTGTAACATCAGGGAGGATTCTTTAAGATCACGGATTTTTTCTTCAGTTTTGAGTCTTCTCACGGACTGACGGAGAAAATCCCGCGCAGATGACGTGCGCTCTGGTAAGTAGTAGAGATATTATATGACCCGAGAACAAAATGCGAAGCAGGTCAGTTCAGAAGTATATCGAAAGTTGGACATAATTGAAATGACACAAAGTGTTCAAACCATGACATGGAGGGATCCGCCAGTGAAAAAAAAAAAAAAAAAAAAAAACATGAATCTCCGACGATATCCTAATAATAATATCCCCGCAACACTTTTAAGTGTTTGGGAATATAAGGGTTTTGCGTGTAGCCGCCGTCTCCGCCGCTGCCACCGCCACCGTCGCCGCCGCCGAAACTTTAGCGTAAACTTTAGCATATAACTCTTAACGCTTTATCCGAACGATCTGAAACTCGGTACAAATGTCCGTCCCAGCAAAATCTCGGATGAGTTCGAAAGTGGGCTTTCTTCAAACGAGGTCCACAAAGGCCATTTTTGCGGGGATATACACGTCTGCGGTTTCCACATGTCTAGTTCTATATGACTGCCGTATTCCATTTTCATGTGTCTCTGCTACGAGATATGACCACAAATGACAGGTTGGGCGTTTTCAAGAATTGTTGCAGCATAGGAATAGATGGTCATTTTAAGCATCGTGACATTTTCTTTTTCATGAAATGGTCACTACGATCCGCCATTTTGACAAAAAGGAACCCCAATTCTAAACCATTTAGTATCAAACAAATTGCAAATGAATTTGAGGTGTCATGTCCTATTAATCCCCGCATTACAAATTCATCAAAATTAGAACGATTATTTGTAGTGGGCTACTTGTACGCAATTGACAGCCATATCGAAATTCTGTCAGCCGCAAATGAGCTATCATGTGAATAGGCAATAAGTTGAAGGTTTTATTGTTCACCTCATCGCTAAAATATAGTAGAAACAGAAACGAGATCGACCTCGCTATTTAGTCTCCAAGCTCATCGTCGTCCTCTGAGTCTCGTTCCTGATTGTCAGCGATGGAACTACTATACTACCCCCTGTCCATTTTAGGCAAGCATGTAGAAGGGAACCACAATCACTAATATAGTGATCAGTCTTGGAATTGTCTTATGGCAGCAACATCTGACAAGGGCACATTACCTTCAGTAACTGCATGTGCTTTATCCGGCTTACGTAAAACATGCATGGCCTCAAATAAGGATGGTGGATATGGCGACGGTTCAAGACAAATCACTTTATCTATAACTACTGTTCTCCAGATTGAAACGAAGACTGATGATCGAACTTGTCTGCAAGCTTCGCCTAGTCATGTTTGTCTCTTCCCATGCGTAAAGGTACTGCCACCTTATGCTGCACATATTGTGTTGTCGACGCTCTGCATTGTATAGTTGTACGTTGAAGAAGTTGCAGACATTGTCCAAGGGAGTTCTCTAGTGTTCCGTATACCGATCTTCCTGGTCAGCCCACATGTACTATTTAGTGACCGCAATGGAGTCTATATACTCATTCACAGAATCCAGTCCGGCTCAGTGAACAGTGCGGCGCACTGCATGTAATTCAGTCGATTTGAGCAAGCATTCTGATGTTGCGTAGAGGTGCATTGGCCAGATTCCCGTGCGATCAGCTTGATAAGCAAGTCGTGAGCAAAGTCAGAGTTTTCTATTTCCTTTTTTACCCAATGGCTTGGTAATACTCCAGTTAATTCAGTCAGATTTCAATATGTATCAAAGTTTTTCGTTGTTTTCATGGGCTCGTATAGCTAGTAAGCCCATGGGCATCATCAATTAACTTCCCAACTATTTGTAGTGTGAGTGACTCGCCGACTAGAAGATGGTCACAAAATGCACGTCGGACAACTGTGTACAACTGCGTTTATAATATTATTTAATATTTCTCCAGGGCTACTTCCATCCATGAACATTCGTATAGCCCCAAACACGTTCATCAGTGTATGGAAGCCCCATCAGAGCAACATAACACTAACTTCCAAGGGACTATTTTCAGGAGCGTCCCGCAACAATTAGGCTATGATGCCTTCTAGTGAAAAAGTATAGTCAAAAGTTATACTTCGATGCAAGTCTGCAAATATACTCGATAGTTGATGCGATGCATGTCTGGTCACTAGAGCCTACATACTGATTATCGGAAGAAAGAACACCGACGATATTCCAGCATGTGTGTGCATCTTTCCTTGTCAACCGAGTAGCGGTTAACTGGAGCGGAAAGACACCTCTCCTAATATATCAATATCGTGGATTTCATCATCTAGAATTGGAGGTGATTGGAATTTCACATTACGATATACAGTCTCTCGGGACGCTTGAACAGTGCACGTGGCAGTAAAATTCCAAGGCAAGTTATAATTTCTCTCTTTTCATGCTTTTCTGTACGTTTCCTGTTAACGATCTGAAATGTGTTAGGCCTGGGATTCAATAGATGCTTATACGAGTCCGGTACGCATGTTGAAAATCGCCAATTTACGTGAACTGAGAGGGAGTCAGTGTCTGATTATGCCCTATTTAGTTCGCAAAGATAGACATGGGTTACACAGAGGCAAAAAAGAGGCAAACCAACACTGAATAGGCGAAATAAGCAAATGTACCAATTCGTATACGGATGCGTTTCACCGCGAATGAATTCAATTGAATATCTTCCTTAAAAACTAATCAACGACAATATGCATGGGATGCTGCATTTTTATGTTTTTTCGCATAATCTTACAGTGTTTTCTCTTCTGAAACAAACGTTTGTTTTCGTCAATACGTGGTTCTTTCATCCAGCCCGGACCCGCATACGCATCTATGGAATCCCAGCTAAATGTGGTCCGGAAACACCAGGATCAGTGTATTCATTCAATTAGATCGCGTGTTGGAACTTTCCAGGCATTCAAATGGCTTAGAGAATCCCTCGAAATAAGTGTCATGAATGTTTGTTTGAAACGCCTATTCGACGAAGGACCCTTACATATGTATGTACCGTGGGAGAATGAACGTGATTAAGTGATCATGAGAAGACGTAACATTGAGAAAAAACCCCAATGCACCTTGCTCGATTTGAGAGGCGTGACAACTGCTATCGAGCTGTGTATCTCCTCCACCCAAGCGAGAAAATAATATTCCCACAGTTCCCCCAGCACATAAACAGGGAGGCAGTCTTCAATCGCATAATTGAGGGTTTCCGTATTTTCTTTTCCTTCACGTACGAGTTCTTTCCTTCTTTTCTCAATCATTCCGCTTCTCGACCAGAGAGGGAAATTGCGAAGAAACGTCTTGCAAGAACAACACACTGAGAGCCTATGATCAAGTGAAGCAGAACGATAGAATCAAGTTTCGAATTCAGCTCCTGGGGAAAAATTGCAGGAAGGTATGATGAGGATGAACCTATCTTAGGGCTACGTTCGTATTGTAACATGCGCGAATCGTAATGCGCGAACGGCGAGCTTTCATATACGATATTTCGTTAACATCCAACGGTACAACAACAGGAGGCATAACCCTGAACACCATGCACCTAGCTTCGGTTAAAGTGGTCGGAAAACGCCACGAACGAGATGGACATCTTATCCTGCCGAACCTGTTCCACTGCGCATGCACACAAGCAGTATTTTCCTTGTCAACACGTCAATACTATTTCACTCCCTTCCCGCTCATGATTCGAGAAGAAAAGTAAAAAAGAAAAGCCCGAAGATGATCAAATGAAGCAGAACGAGAGACGCCGACCTCGAATTCTCCCGATTACTGCTCCAAGGGATAAGTCAATCAAAGCCGAAGACAGATCGTTCTAAATTAGCATTTCTATACAAAAGAGAGCGATCGTGATACACGTGAGAGAGACTCAGGAGTCTACTGGAGGCAAACTCACACTTATTAGCTCATGCATAGGTGGCTCATGTCGAGCATTGTTCTGTTGTCGAGTATTGGAAGAATTGATATCACAGAATTCATCTTCAGGCAAGCCTTTTCAGTTAATTTCGCACCTCCAACGAGGTTTTTCCATCTTGATTGGTTGCTCCTAATGTACTTAATTGATTGCGCTATTCGCGAGTTGAGGAGTGAGTTTAGTGGATTAGTGTTAACGTTAACGAAAAAACAAAAATGAGAAATTGCATTTTGACCCTGAAATTTTACGTCAGTAAACGTTCTAGCTATCTGAAATAACTCTCATACATCATGAAAAACTACTTCAATGTCCTCTTTGTTTTCATTAGGTTTTATTAAGATGAAACAACGTACTGATTCTTTACAATACGCATCCGGGGCTCAGAACCGAACGGCGAGGGATTAAGAGAATAGTACATTAATGCCGTGCTTACTTACAAAGTGGTACTTAGTGTGGGAGCCAAATACTAGACTTGGCCTACGTAAAATAAAGCACTCTAACTTATGCCAGTTGGTAAGCTTCTTACTTTTACAGGAGCTCCACCGAGAATTCATCACGGAAGTATTTTGTTCATGGTTCAAGTATACACCTCGTGAGAAACCGGCAACCCATCTATATGGAGTATCAGTACCAAGTAAACAAAACAACCATTTCGAACCTACGATTCATGAATGGAAAACGCAGATCACAACACTCACACCGAAAGAACTTTGAGAAAAAAATTCACGAGAGAATCGGACAAGTTCTACTCCCTCGTTGGCTTGCATGTTAGTACAACAGCAAATACTGTTGCTTGCTAAAAACTTGACGACCGCAAGGTGATTCTCCCCCAACAAATGTTTTATATGTATTGATGAAAATTAAGGGGACAAGGGGAATCAAATCGCTCGTGACAAAATCACACTGCCAATGTAATTTCAGCGATGCCAGATAGCGCCCAAGAATGAAGGACACATGTGATTGTATTTCTGGGATTTTGCTCTATCTGGGCATGTAGGTAGGCTTAATGTCTTTCAAACTAGATTTGTTGTACAGTACATTTTCAACGGCATGAAGTGTTGCAGACAACGCCCACCTAGAAGGCTTAGCATAATTAGCTTCCGCAGAGAATCATGTGCTGCCACTTCCAAAAATAACAAAAAAATAAAAATAAAACTTCCACACATTTACTAGGAAAGATTTATCTAACGCGAAGCAAAAAAATAAAAATAAAAATAGGAACGATAAGGAATTAGAGTGATCCTGGAGCGAGAATAATATCTAAGCACAGAAAAACCTTAGTTTCCGGTCATAGATTTTGCTGCTGTCCGTGAGTGCTCTTGTTAGCCTAATCTTGTATTTTATTCAGCTGAGTACAGCAAGTTGATGTAAATGAACAAAACGCACCTGGCCCTGTTTGAGAAGGCGTGAAAACCTGGCGAAAGAGCTGAATAACTCCCTCATCGAAGCGTGAAGGAAATATTTCCTGACGTTCTTGTATAATCTTTTTCTTCTACTAGGCATAAGTTATATATCCCTCCATCCTACCCGCCTATCGATCCGAAAGGGACGACACGTCATGCATAAAATCCAGCCTAAAACGGATCAAGTGAAGCAGAACGAAAGACTCTGATCTAAAATTCTGTCGTCGATGCTTGCCCTGAAGAATAAGCCACAGAACGTAATGACGTAGATACTCCTTACGGTGTTAAAGGAGCATTTGCCCACGTGTGGCACACACCGCTATACGAGCATTGCGCTTATAATTGTTTAGGTAATGTGAGTTTTATATACGCTTTGTGTAAATATACTGAACGAGGATGACCGTCTCATGCAAACTCTTGACTTGAGCTAACGAAGTGTATATTGTGAATATAAAAATACTATACTTGTTCAATTGTGTGAATAGAATTTAAAAATATGTAACAGAGATAATTCAAAATAGAAGACCTTTTTCAATGTGAGAGTATAATCACAAAATCGAAACAGCAACATATAAATAGGCTTTTACTTGAAGCGTGTTGTTTGTCAGTGTCTCAAGAAGAGTCCTGCACACTGGTAAATAAATGCATCTAAATTGGTGGATTGGCAGGCTCAGCGCCAGTGTAGAGCTAGGTTTCCAGTTGTACGATAGCTGCGTAGGATTGGATCAGGTGCCCTTGTGCATTCAATTAATTGAAGCCGAAGTACTCAATCGTTAGTTACATTCGATGTGAACCCTTGTAATTGACGTGACCGCGTGGAGTTTTCGTACGTGCGTCCCCCACATCGTTCCCCCCCCGTGACTTCATAGATTCTTCAAATTCCTCAAAAGTGAATTGGAATAACTAAACAAGGCAATAGAACCTCAAAGTTTTAGGTAGGGTTTCGATAGGTCCTTTTCTCACTTGAGCTAGTTTGTAGGAAATAAATTATGCTACATGACCATTGGCCTTCTGTACTTCTGTACCGGAAATGTTGTATTTTGTCTAGATTACCTACAGCCCAGTTCACCCCTTTATGGATGGATGTCCCAGTTATTCTCCATCGAGGTCTCTAAGTGTGTTGTAATATAGTCTCTTCTCGGTGGCGCCACATTGATCATCGTTGCCAGGTGGTATCGTCTCAAGGAAAGTGAATCTTTTGGGGACTTCAGAGGATAAATATCTAAGTATTAGAACTTAGATTTGCTTGGCAGCTTCAGTTAGGTCTTCCGGCGTGTTGCAAGCTTCCCTATAAATGGCGCTCCCATCTCTCTAAATTCTTTCCGGTACCTGGCTCGTGTCGTGAGTGTGCTTCCTAGGAAAATGTCTTGTGTCAGGAGCAACTTATTATTCCGGAGTCCTTTTCATTCCTCCCCTCACTATGCAAGTGCCTTTGTGAGTGGATCTCGTGTTTCATTCGATTGAGCGTAGGGCACAACCCCCTAGCTCGATTTTGAAGGCGTGGAAACTCCGAGAGTGAGCTTCACATCTCCTCGACTGAAGCTTAGATTGTTATAATGATACTTGGAAAGGAAAAAGCGAAATAGTCTCTTATCGCATCGTCATCATTATTCATTTTTCCGTTCCACCTGCCCACGAGCTTTTCACTTTCTTCTGTCTCTAACTTTCCGCTTATCGATCTGAGAGGGAAAGTGAATGGATTCATACAGGGAGAACAGACCCAGTCACCCAGAAGAAGATGATCAAGTGAAGTAGAAACAACAGACTTTGATCCCTATGAGGGATTCATTGCAGAAAGTATGACGAAGATTTTAGAGAAGCAATTGTCTATCGAGGTGAAACGTTGAGGGCAGCGACAAAGTGGATAGAAATTACCAATGCGCGCTTAACGAACTCCTTCCGTTGCTCTTCGTTGTAGTTATTTAGAGGTTGGAACCAAATAGTATCACAGGTGTCTTCATTTCCTCGTTTGTCAGTTTTTCAGGTTGTAATATATGAATTCGATCGGTCTCACAGTCACAGTACAGAATGCATATCTGCGCTAGTGGTGAGTACTTCTGTAAGGTAATTCAGCCTTAATCAGTTCAGCGACCACCACTATCCCTCCATAATTTTATTGAACATAATCAGAAAGTGGCCATTCGACAACAACTTGCTTTAAACAACCCGAAGACTGAGGGCATCCATATAAATTCTCAATTTCGGGAAGCGAGCTAGCTTCCACCAATCACAGTCGGTGCTGATGTTATTGAAATGTCCGACAGTGCTGGTGGCCTCGGCGTTTTACTGAACAGCAACCTGAACATGCACAATCATATTAAACGCATTTGCCGATCCGCAGCTTACGGATTCCCAGAACCGGAAAAAGCTTCGGAAATACCTAGATCGAAAGTCGGCTCAGCGACGTGATGACTTCGACTTCGCGTTCGAAACCTCTCATTATCGATATTGCAACAGTTGTGTATGTATCAACTTATCCCAATCTCATACTATGCCTCTGCAGAGAGTTCAAAATTGCAGTACGACTCGTTTCGCGATCGAATAAGTTCCATTACACTGGTTTTACGATCTCTTCAGTGGTTCCCCTTCACTGCGGCCTGGCCCCGCAGTACATCGGTGACTTCATCACACCCAGCAGGCTTCTTCCTGCGCTACTCACCGCTCATTCCGCTTACCTTCACCAGATTTCTCCTGGCCCGTACGATATATGATGAACTTTCCTTCTCCTCAGCTGCCCCGACCCTCGAAAAGGAAATAAGTAATTCTACAAGTCTACAAGTTTTCATGAAAAAGATAATTTCTACTACTACAATAAATTGACCATTTCTCTCTATTCCCGCCCGTGCAAACACCTTCATTATGTAATTATATTATTATTATTATATTATTATTATTATTATTATTATTATTATTATTATATTATTATTATTATTATTATATTATTATTATTATTATTATTATTATTATTTATTCATTTGAGTGAACGCCGCGAATGAGGTAAACCTTTACTCATCCGAGCGTGAAAGGAATAATCCACTTCGCATGATAACGAAGCAGTGTATTTCCAATTAGGCACGTCAACATTTTCATCCTTTTCCCGCCCTTTCCAATTATCGATTGGAAAGGAACGCGGCATGCATAGAAAACAGCCCGAGAGAGAGGAATCACCAATGAAGCAGAACGAGAGGCTCCGATCTCTTCAAATTCTCAATTACCGATTCAAGTCGATCAGAGTAGTGATGAGTAGAAGGCTTAAAGGAACATGCGTCATTACAATTGGGGCATTCCGGGCTCCTTTCTTTGCGGGGCATGGAAAGTCTTTTAAAGGGAACCCAAAAGTAATTACTGCATCCACAACGCATATCGTTGGATGGCAGACGACATTTTTTTACTTCAATTATGACAAATATTACACATGAAGATGATGAACTAGGATTACGATTAAGATACGGGTTCAAAGTCTTAGGTCAAAGAGTAGCGCCTCCTCAAGCGCTAGCGACTTGAACCTCTGAAAAACCTTGTAATGACCGTCTCTGCACCACCCAGGGAGCTCGTTCGCTCACAACCGTCCACCTACCGGCCACCGGCCAGCGCAGCAGAACCAACAGAAGTAGTGGGCACCTCGCAGGTACCCACTACTTTAACACATGAGTAGCGCGGCACAGTTCGAGAAGATATGCCTTTTCTAGCAGTACGGCGAACAAACCTTCGGACTCTCTGAGGATTTGAACCCGCAATCCATTGATCTTGAGTCATGAGCTCTACCGACTGAGTTATTCATTTTTCAGTTACATGTATTTACCTGAAAGGATGGCCTAAGAATAAAAGGTTTTCAACCCTTGAAAATTTTACTGCTCACTAGACGGCTCTTGAATATGTTGAGCGTGAGTGCAGTGATAACTTCCCCTGGCAGTTCATATCAAATCTCCAAATACGCTTAAAGTGTGTGTATGTTTCTGACTTCCAGTCTTACTGGAGTTGGTCGGATTCTCCCGCTGTGGCCTCTCGTATTGCCTTCCCTACAAATCCAACGCTGTCTGCAATATCCACTTTGTGGCTCCAATGAAGATATTGGACATGGTTCTGAGGTTTTGACGTGCATACCGCTTTTCTGGGGTCATTAACTTTAGCTCTTGTAATTTTCCCTCAAAGCTGCAATGTCCGATACCTGGTACTAGTTGTGTCACTCTTCTCTGGACATCTTCCGATCATTCCGATCATTCTCCAAGCCGGTACAAAATAGTCAAGATGGGGCCCAACAATTGACTTGTATAATTGATAATGTCCTGGTCAAAGCTGTATTCGTCTTTTTGCTGCTTCTGAGCACTGTTTACTGAAACTTCATTGTTGTACGAACATATATACCAAGATCGCCTCCTCAAGCTCTGTCCCATTCATGTGATATTTGTACTCAAAATGAAGGACTGACCATTTATCTGCCCGTTGGAAGACATTTGCCATCCTGCTGTCCACGGCAACCGTTTGTTGATGTCCGCCTGTGGACGATCTATGTCTTCCGCCCCTTCTATTATATTGGTCTTATAACTTTTGTATCATCTACAAATTAGCTTAGCTCTTACGTTATATCCATACGTCAATAATTTGGTCCAAGAATTGATCCCTGTAAACAACTGAGCTTGTCATTTTCTTCCATTCCGATTCCACTCCTTCAAGCATCACTCTCTGCTTCCTGTCTTTCAACTATTCTTCTATCCATATAGATCTGGACCCTCGATACCATGTGATTTGACATCCGTGGTGAGTATGTTATGGGTACTGTCAGGGGGGGGGGGAAAAAACTGTATGGAATGCTCCTCAAGTCAAATACACATCTACAGGAATGCACCTGTCCACATTATCCGCTAGTTTGGTCCAGTAATGCGACATATTTGTAGGACACGAGTTCACCCATTTCTAAACCATGCTGTGTTTCCCGTACCAAGTTTTTATTGACGTCAGGTTACCGGTCCATTAATTCTTTGTTTATGTGCGTTGCTTCCCAATCATCTAGAATGGCTGTGTCTTTCAATGATTTTCTGTGAATCAAACATAAGGGTCCCGCTATTCTTTTTCATGCAGCCTCCTTTGAAAACTCTGAAGCTATCCCAATTTGGCCCTGTCGCTTTACCATTCTCGAGTTCCTTAGGTTTGTCCAATACGATTTCCTCTGATATGTTCACAAACAGCAATGTTGAGTCAGTTGCGCTGTTTACATTGTCCAGTTGTGAAATTTATGAAATGAATATTTATACTTATATTTGTTGCGGGTGACAGAAAATATGTGAAGGTTTCATTAGTGAGGTAAATTTTAACCCAATTGAATAGGTATGTTATTTAGAAGCATAGATCATATTGCCATAGTATTTAATGATATTTTACCTCCCTGCGATTCTTTCCCATGATTTAACAGTAGACTATAGAAACATTATCGTTAGGGAGCTTGAATGCATACACCCAGTAAACGGTTTCGAATATCAACAGCACTCTGGAAACCTAAAAGCTAAAAGTCAACCGTGAGCTGTGATTGTATGGTAGATTATCTAAGTTGGAACCCATTCACAAATTCATCATGTGGATATCATATAGATATCATGTAGATATTCACTGTAAAACACACCCAATTAAGGGGGCGAATAGATTGAGTACAACCGAAGTATTGAAAAGTTAAATTGTTGAGTGAGACGTAAGTCGTCAGAGAGGTTGCCGCAGCTCGGCAGTTAAGTTGTCAGACTTACCCTAGGTTTCATTCGGTTGAGTAACCGGTGTTCTGGCGCGATTGAACAAAACGCACCTGTCTCGAACAAGCCCAAAATCTCATTAACCGAAGCGTGAAGGGAATATCGCCAGCAGCCATTCAACTTCCGCTAGGCATTTTCTCTCCCTCTTAGCTATTCCTCTCGCTCATCAACTGAGAGAGAATGTACAACACATACGTACATTTCTTTCTATACGTCATGGAGATGTAGGAACAACTGATCTACAGAGGGTCTAGTGGAGCAGAACGGAGTACTCTCCGATCTGCCGTCGATTTCTGCTCCGAAGAATGGCACTATACCTGGCGAGAAGGCAGATGGTGATCAGTGACAAGCACCCCAGCAAGCGGACATCCGTTTCGAGTTCCAGCAATTTCCGATGTTTTTTTCCAAAAGTAACTGTTCTTGCAACTCCGATGGGTCGAGGTTTTATTCCTCACGCCATTGTTTCAC
This sequence comes from Sclerodactyla briareus, assembly GCA_026419785.1. NCBI lineage: Eukaryota > Metazoa > Echinodermata > Holothuroidea > Dendrochirotida > Sclerodactylidae > Sclerodactyla > Sclerodactyla briareus. The sequence goes on from JAODTK010000832.1 coordinate 161,980, forward strand.
TGTGATGCAGTGGCATGGGGGTATCTGGGGGGGGGGGGGTGTTTCGGGATATCGGCAATGAGTCCCGTCAGTCGGCTGTGAGCGTTCACTTCGGACATGGAACTTCTGCTCCTCCAGGTTCCCGATCCCTGGAGTTCACTGATCGTCCTGTTAGATGGGGACGTAACGTATAATGGCGGTCCCCAGCCTCCCGGAGCAGGACGGGAGGGGTTACATCTGCTCGATTATATCTGGGCGACTTATGACCAGTCCTCATCCAGGAACAATACTGCCAGGGTTCCTTGATGGACCTCAACTGATCCCCCTGATCGTGGATATCAATCAAAGCAAGGTAAATATGTATCTCCATATTATGAGCAACTTTGTTGTGTCTATTTGGCATGTTGCTCTCAAGAGCTTCGTTTCCTGCATGGAAGGCTTAATTATTACTCATGGAAACGCAAGCTCCTATGAAGATCAATTGTTGAGGTTATGTACATTTCCAATGTAACAAGGATGCCTATTGATGTTACTGCACTGTCTGACTATTGTGGGTGACCAGAAGGTTTGCAGTTCTTGCCTTTTTCGAGGACTTCGGCGAATATCAACAAAAGGTAAATCAAGTATTATAATTTTTTAGGCCAACGATTTTCACCTGGTTTAGCAGACTAGGATGCTCATCTACAAACGGGCAAACAAACGCTGTAGCGTTCCTATTTTTTGTTACTGTTTCAAATGGAGTGTTCCTGAGAAACTATTCGAACTGTCACACATCGTGGCAAAACAGGCTGTTTTTCGCTTCGTGTAAGTTCTAAAGAATATATTTTTTTGCAAATATTCGTAATTGTTCAGTTAAGGAAAGGAAAAGTTCGAAAATATGGTTATTCTAATGAGGCTAGAATGTGCATTGAACATCCTACCCAGTGGTGTATTGTAAGCCTTTGTATATTTTGCAGAAGAACGAGGAAGTGAATAGAATGATAATGCTTCCATATGCACCAGCACGAGAATAATGCAAAAGCAGAATCTTGAAGCTTCATTAAGCATCATGTAATTTGTAATGATCCTCCTAACTTTGTGTCAACCCGGGAATATGGTCCGTAAGAGCTGTGTTTTGGTTTTGTCCATATTTATGCACAAGGTGACACTCCCCCACTTCAACAACTCCGCCATATTGGAGACGTGCCCATGCTACTTTTTTCATTCGATACACGGGTCACACAGACCCGGCGAACTCATATGAGTGTTGTATCCCTAACATTGTCCAATGTATGTCATTGAAAAACGCCCCCTATTTTTCAGCCCCCCCCCCCCATTCTTAGACAACGACAGAGCGAAATATTGAATTGATAACACATAGTGCAATGTCGCGTCACAGTGTTTTTGAGATAAATCAATATTTTGGCCAATTGCAAACAGCAAACTATTGTAAACACGATGAGTCCATAATGCTTGGTCTGATCAGTTGAATTTGGTGGGTAGCTCCTTTTTAGAGAGTATAGGAACCGTACTTGTTTTTGATGCAGCGTCATTTCTAGTGATAAAAAATAGGATTTTTTGTGAAATTTGGATACTTAGGACAATTCTTGGCTTGTAAACTAAAAAACACAAACATACTCAACCAGGTCAACATTAATCAGTGCATCAATATCCTACGTTTTTTAGTTGTAAAGTGAGCTCAGGTTCACAGAGGCCAAATTCTGATTGTTCTTGTAAACCGAAAAGGCCAGATGCTGGTTCTGAGCCAGTTGAAAGTTGATGTGTTCCTTTCTCATCAAGAGTACAGGGACACCAACATTTTGGTCAAGATGATGTAACTTCTGTGTAGATGGGAACTCCGTGAGAAAAGAAGTCATCTGTTTCACACAATGAGCTGGTACATTCTTTCCATTTTCTCAATCTATCCTTTCTTGTGTCTGGAAATCGGTTATCAGGAACGAGTCAAGGAATTGATAATATATTTCTGTTCTTCTCTCTCACCGATCGATTGAGTGGTCGGCTACCGTGACGACCAGCTCAGTGCGTTCATTGATTTTGTTGTGAGCCATGGCTATCCCCTCTTTCCCGTCTATGCATAGAATGCAAAGGCATGCCGATCGTTCGTGTGTCGGTGTATGTTTGAACTTTTCCAGGGGATTTGGTATTTGACCGCTCCGGCTTTGAGCCACACGTGTTTCGATAGCTCGATCTCGTTAGAGGAACGCTCGTGCTTAAAAGACTTTATCATCATGATGGTTGTTGTACTGAATCTTGTTCTCACCCTCTGCCAGTTGGACGCATTCCCGCGCTCATTTTTAACATTGGTTCCGTGAACATGGTTGAGACTATCTTGACTGGCCAGAATGAAGTGCTTGTTGAATAATCTTAGGAATAACCATATATGTGCGTACGTTCTCACCGAACGGCGATTCGAACCACATTCTTTTATGTCGCCCGTTTCTTATGGTTTGGCGCTCGTCGCTTCTGCTGTTATATGACGTGGCATTGGTGACCCACTGCTTCCAGAGCGCTGTAAGTGTACATTCGGGCTCGTGAAAGTTTCCTCTTTTGACGAGAGTCCGGCCACTCTCTTCTTCATAGTGGAGGCGGGGGGGGGGGGTCCTAACGAGGGAGTGGGGTGATTGGTCTGGCAATGGATGTATTCGGTTTGTCGTTGTATATATACATAACATATGAATTTTTTTTAGAAGCATGCAGGGATACAAACATTGTTACCAATGAATTGCATATGAGGGCATATGAGAGTCATGGCCTGGGACGCCTGTAAACCGAAGTAAGTCCAACAAAGGTGGCGGGATCAGAATGAAATATGGTGTACAATGTGTTATTGTGAGCACAAGCGCTCTATGCTTCGGTGGAAAGCCGGGCCATTTCAGTGAAAATTGCGGAGTTTGTGTTTTTTTTGCGATTCCAGCTGTTAACACTATTAGTCCCATCGTGCCTGCGTGAGTTACCCTCCTACTTGTGAAAAGTTAAAAGTTAACTTTGAAAACATGGAACGTCAAGAATACTAAGTTGGCATATGGTGCAAGCGGATAAGTTCATGTGCGATAAGTCAAACAAAATGAACGTTTCCCACACGGCACTCACTCTTTTTATCTATCGATCCATCCACCCGTCCATCCATCCATCGATTTTGTAAAGTTACCTAGTTAGTTAGCTCGCTATATGTGCATGGGCTTCCTTCGCCTGTGGTTCGATTTGCATCAACAACTACTACTAAGCACGAACCCAGCATTTCACCAGGACAACGGAGAGAGTAAGAGGGAGTAACCCCCATCTAACTCTTGAGAAGAAAAGGGCCGGAGCTCCAGTTCAGGAGATGATAGGTGATCATCTCACTCAGGGCTCATGAACGACCAGAAACCGCCAGGGATCGAACAGACGCCCTCCAGACACCGGCCTAGGCCTAGTCAGATGTTGTTCAGTGTCTGTTACATAAATCGTTGGATAGTGACTGCTAATGCCCATGTCGTCACAATTGATCACCGAACCCCTCGAGACCCATGTGTTTGTGACTGTAATATGTATTTTTGTATGTCTTGGTTGTCTGTTGACAAGCATAACATTGTTGGTGCTCTAGAGTCTATCGCTGCAGACGAACCTTACTAACGGAGACCTGAAATATAGCCATCGAAAGCCGATTATTATAGGTATGATAAGTTGCACTCCCAATTTCTCACCTTTGCCCGAGCGCTATTAACGCACATTTACATACCATTATCGACTGCACTGATATTCAGCGAAAACGAAATCACGGATTGACGAGACATCCGACAAAGTTTCACTAATTGGCGGCCTGCCCGAAGCGCGAAAATACGGCCCCGCGTGGGGGGGTGGGCGCAGGTGCGTCGGTAAGCCAACTGGCTCTCTCTCGGAGCTCCATTTTCTATGTCATAACAATTCGAAGAATTGAAAAGAATGGAACCTATTTCGATAATACATTTACGTCAGGGATTGTCGCGACAACAAAACACAACCGCCATATATTCGTGTTTTCGGAGTGTAGAGTTAAGTCAATCGTACTGAGAAAAAATGTGGGTGACTTTTGACTTTTTCTTCGAATGTCTGGGTTGACGAGAACACGCTATCACTGAATACTAACTACCAAAATTTTACGAGATTGAGAATATCAATCATAATCAATTGTGAGAACGAGAAAATTATCGATGAGGGATTCTTGTATGTCTGGAGTAGTGTATTCGACTGGGCCCCTTAACGTCCATGCCAACCACTGTAATGACAAGGAGAGAATATTGGGTTGAATTTGATTACAGGAGACACTATAACGTTTATCCGTTTGAATTCAACGGGAAATAGTTTACATTCGCCTGTTGGTCTAATTTCTTCGTTTTCTTAACTTTTGTTTCTTGTTCTGCCAGTCTGCCCGAATCGTCGATCTCATTGTCCGAATATTCATGTATATTTTTCTCCACATATTTATTTTTCTTCAATTCAAGATATGTAAATGTACAAGGCAGTGATCATGTTCAAGTTTTTTTTAAATGGCAACAATTGAATAAAATAATACATGTGTCTGTATCTTTCAACTTTTACGAAGCAACTACGGAAAAATAAAAGAACCTGGCACGTTTATGCAAAGCCGTGCCTTTTCTAGAGATCAAATAGTCCACATCTAAATTGAAATAAAATTTACGATGAAATTCACGAGCGTCAGGAATAACGTTGAGCGGTGAGGTGACAGGAACGGTAGAGTGTCCGCCTGCAATGCCTGAGGTCCCTGGTTCAAACGCCGGTGTCGTCACAGACACCAACTTTCACCCCGCTCCTCCTCGTGTAGGAAAGTGGCTGCACGAGTGAAGCTACACTCTCGTCTGTCGGATGGGACGTTAAATGGCGATCCCGGGAGCAGGAATTATCAACTCCTGCTCGTTACCCAAGACACTCTTCGGGTGGAAGCATATAATACGAGGCGTATAAGTAAGTAAAGATAACGTTGTTATTTCTTCACCAAAAATGTAATATTAGAATGCAAAGAAAACTATTGGTCGGGTGGCTTGGGCTCATTAAAATAGCCGAACAAATGATAGTAGTTTCATCCTCCACATTGCAAAAGGAGCAAGTGGGTGAATATTTCCGAATATATTGGGGATAGCCAGCTGAGAGGTGGCACTAGCGTTAGCGATTTTCTCAACTGTGTCCTGGTCAAAGCATCTAACTGATTTTCATGATGCAATGATGCTATTGCTGTCTATGACATGTAATAGACAGTGAAGAGTTCGTTATAACATCGAGCGGCGTTTGGAAGGAAAGCCATGAACATCCAATTGTATTCATTAGTTACCATATATGGCCTACAAGCTAAAGACAAAAAAAAAAACATGTAAGAGGTTGGCTTCAAGACCATTGACAGCTCCCCCGTTAGTTAACATAATTGTCAACTTCTGAACCAGTTTTCTTCAATTAGGGGGTGATTTCAGCATGTTCCTGGGGTTTAGGGAAATGCCAGCAGTCATGAGACAAGAGCTGAAAATCGCAGTAATCACAGGGACCGGTTTGTTTTGGCGGATCTAACGATGACTTAGGGAGGGGACCAGCTGACACGACGGTATGCGCGAAATCCGTATCATCATACGAATGGCAAATTCAGATATGACAGAGAATGGTAGCTCGTCGTCAGGGAGAGCTGTGTGACTAATGTTGCTGTTCAGTGACAACTAGCGAAAATAATTCATTCTATTCAATTAAATTATTCGAGACTACAACCCTGATGATAACCCATATGGTCCTTGGTAGTAAAAAAGGTCCATGGTAGTAAAAAGGGATTCTGTACGTTTTCAGCGGGGTGCACGAGACATTAAGAGTTAATCTGCTGGATTGTCCTGTAGATTGTTTATGTAAAACCTGCGTGCTCGGAAAGAGCTGCACGTTCACGAATGATGTAATAACGCGCGTGTTTCACTTTCCGTGAAAAGTTATGTCTGCCTGTCGAAATTGCGCTAACTAACAGATAAATGTGTATGCAATGTCTTGGCCGATGAGAACTTTGGCCGATAAAAAGTAAAGTATACGGAGAATCAAATCGATTTTGGGTAGATTGGTTAATGGGAGGGAGAGTAACAATCCACTATGACGCTACGTTCCGAAGGAAAGCCGTTTAATGATCGTTGTACTATAAGTGTGAAGCCACATCTAATGTACTACATAAGTACTAATGCCAGTTTTAGTCCTCACTTAGTTACATGATGTTACATTATGTTGTAACATTCCCCAGCTCGCCTATTAGACACTTACTATCTTATAGAAGTACATGCATACTTTACTTCGCATTTTCATCATTTTATCATAAAAATTGTATCAACTGGTTTTGTACTACATTTACTGCGTATCACACTTTCATTTCAAGACTCATCTTCAATACCAATGTACCAAGTAACAAGTATCAGGAATTGACTTTCAGTTGTCAATCAGATGTTAATGAGCTTCTCAAAAATTCGCCATGGCGCTAAAATATTCACTCTTTGACGTCCGCCGTTCTGCGCGAACCCTAACTAAGAGCCCTACTTTCGTCGGCTGCATGGTCCGTGAGCGAAATTAAACAGTTAAATGTAGGTACCGCAATTTACACTTAGCATTTCTCCTCGTCTGAACAAGTGATTATTAATTCATATGAACTTGAATTCTCCACGCTTTGTGGACCGATCTGTTATTCCTAATTGACAGATTACGCTCATACGGTCTTATGGAGAACTAATATTTCTCTAGCATCGGCACGTCAAATATGGCGCGAATGTCTCCCCTAACTTTTTTCACTATCTACTCTCCTCTCTCGTCCACAGAGGGATAACAGAGTGCAACGACATCATCATAATTTGCGTAGAAGTGTATATGGCCATAATTGCAATGATTGGGTTTTGGGTTTCAGGTTGAGTATGAATTTTAGAAATTTTGTTGCCACAATGACGTTTAGAGTGCGAGGACAACCAGCCGATTTGAGAACGCAACTTATCAACGCATTTATCAAATAAATGTATTATCAATTATCAGGTTATTTTCATGTGTTGAAAGAACGGGTAACTAATTCCAGTGGAACTATTACCGTACAAGAAGAGTATCATGCTCTAGCACAGGAAATTCAAGCGAAGAAATTGTGAAACAGGGGCAGAAATTTCGTATTATCATGTGAAAAATCTTATCTTTTTTGGCAAATTTCAGCTCGTAAACACGATAACTCGATCCCACCTGAATAGATGATGTCCATACTTGGTATGTGTGTTCTCCATATGAGACCATATTGTTTTAGAGTCAGGTTATCTGAGGTCACCAGAGGTCAATATGGAAACGCTTGTGAACACGATAAGTCAAGGACGCTGGGTCCGATCAAGCTAAAATTTGGCGTGTTGCTTTCATTTGGGTAGACGTACAAAATCCCTATGGTTCTTAGTGTAGGTCCGGGCTGCCGGGTCATATTGGTATAAAAAGCTAATTCCAGCTTGTAAACACGATGACTCGATTCCACCTGAATTGATGAAACTCATACCAGGTATGCGTATCCTTCATGGGGGCATGAAATCCATGTTTGGCAGCAAGTTCAGAATGTTTAGTCAGATCATGTTATATGTGTAACCTCTCCATGGAGGGTACTGGAACACTATTGATTGTGGCGTAAATGAGGTGTTATTTCTGTGAAAATGGGAAATTTGTGGAATTTTTGGCTAATGTTTGCTCGTAAACATGGCTTCCTGGATGATACTCATACTTTGTATCTAAGTTCCCCATGATTAGTACATAAACCATATTGTTTAAGGTCATGTCAAAGATAATCTGAAGTCAATAGAGGTCAAAGCATGGAAACCTTGTGAACACGATCAGTCCAGAAACTTAGTCGGATCAAGTTGACATTTGTGTGCAGCTTTATCATAAAAACTGAAACCATGCAAAACGAGTGGTCATTTTTGGTAGAAAGTTTGTGAGTTCAATAGAGGCTAATGTCTGATAATCTTCATAAACACGGACCGTCTAGAATGCTTGTTTTTGATTCAGAGTGTGATAGTGTAGAGATGTTGTGGAAAATTTAAATTTTAACCAATTTCAGCTTGTGAACACGATAATTCAACCTCACCTAGATGGGTGAAGCTCATGCTTGGTATGTATTGGGGTCAGGTCAGAGAACGTCTGAGGTCATGGAGGATCAAAGGTGGGAAATCTCAGTGTATAACTTCCTTATTTTGCCAAGACGGTGTTTTTTTCATGTAGGAAATGGGAAATGTGTGAGATGTGTGTATATGTTTCCCATAATGAGCTGCTACAAATTCCCATTTGTTATTTCAGAGATCAGAAATGAGTCAATTAGGAATCACTAAGCCTTTCAGCTTTCTGGTTTAGCTTTTTGTCATTTTCACCTAGTGATTACCGCAGAATACGGAGGGCTGCTTCCAGGCGGGTCTGAACTTTTGAAAAGTTAAATAGTGAAATGGAAGCTTGCTACGAAACAACAACACAACACGAGAACCTACTTCTTGGACTTTTTCTCGATAAGTGGACATTTCAGTGGACTATCTTCTTCATGATTTTCTATTGTACTGGATTCTGTTCGTACGATACGGTAGCCTATTTCAGCTTGGGCTCATGGTTCCTGTAACCTGTATAGCCTGGACCTATACACAGACTGAATAGACTACGTTGATGGAAAATGATTCGAGACGTATACGTATACAATACACACGAGAACAATTGATGGCACTACGTAAACATGTGTATAAAGACATTTTGAAATCCGTATATAACAAGACCGCACCTCTGCGTAGTGATTCCTTGCCTTTTTTTCCGACATGTTCCCCTTACTCAGCTATATTAAACCCTGCAAGATGTGTGTTGCCAACTCAAACCACAACTTGACACAAAACGACCCAATCACCTGCAATATTTACTAACCGCAAGAGATGCTTGTTGCTTTTGACCAAGGTCAAAAAGTCATCTGAGGGCAATTGAGTGAAATACTGAGAAATAAACCTGGTAAGTAAGTGTATCTTGAAGAGTGAAGGTAAAGTCACGAGTCACAACCAGCAAGGTCCAACGTTTTCCATTCAGTATGGGAAGCCCGCGACCGTAACACTGAGTCAGCAGACTGCAGGCAAGGCTTATTGATGAGGATCACTTTAGCGAAATTCATCACTCATAGTGCCTGGTGTGGTCAAAGCAGATAAAATGAATGAAGTGGCAGTTCTTTGAATCGGACGACCAACATCATCAACATCATCAACGAATGTGAAAAAAACTCCTTTTTGGGGGTATATGGGTGTGGAAAGAGAAGTGCATACAGGCCTATATATTGTCAATTGCATCCTTCCACTTCCTTGGACAAGATGAGACATTGTAGGTACATTCAGTGGTCCAACAGCATGGTGTCTCACATGTTGGTCATTGTTCCATATGTCGTTGATCACTAATGTGACTGAGGGGTAAGTCATTGCCAGTCAATCGTTTCAATTTGTACAACAGAGTTGTCTGTGGTCTTTCAAGTGACTGTGGGTGTATCAATTTTCATTTTTTTTCAGGCACAAAAGTGACTGAAAAGTGCATCATTTTGTTGACCCACCTAAATGCAAGACTCACCTTGTCTGGGGTACGAGGAGTGGGTCATACAATTGACAAGTGTATAAAACTGTTTAAAATACTTGTATCAATAGCCATTTTACCAGTCCATCAAATGTCTTATTGCCATTTTTAGGGTCAAACTTTTCACAAGGGTTTCAAATCACATATTCTCTCCTACATTGGTGGGCGTAATGTTCTGATACCTTTGTCCTAGTAATGCACCACGTCCCTTTAACCCTTTTCCCGGTATTTGCTACTGAACTCCATTTTCCCTTAGTAACAACTTGTTCAGCCCTATGACTCATAGTCACCCCCCTCTCTACTCCAATGATAGCACAGAGGCAGTCTTACTCATCTGACCTATGTGACCCCTGCCACGGGCATGGTCCATCCTTTGTTCATGTCACTCACTTATTCACTTACAGCTAAGCAGCAAGGATCAATCCAATAGATTTAGTGTACATAGACTCAGAGTGTGTCTTGTGAATTAGTAATTGCAATCTTACATGGCGACGAGTGAAAGTGTGTGTGCTTTTCAACAAATTTCTTCTGGATTTCATAATGGCAGCCCATGCAGCTTTGCCATCATTTCCTCCACTGGATATTTCTGTGGACGTCCATGCGATCGAACCACGGTGGAAAAAGTGGATTGCCAGATTTGAGAACTTTCTAATTGCTTTGGACATCAAAGATGATACCCGTAAGCGAGCACTTCTCCTGCATTCATCGGGGAAGCAGCCTATGACATTTTTGATCATTTGCCTGATACCGGAGATGCGAAAGACTACTCCAAAGCAGTGAAGGCGCTAAGTGATTATTTCATGCCCCAGCAAAATCCGGAGTATGAAATTTATCTCTTCCGCCTGGCAAAACAGAGAGACGATGAAACCGTGGACGCCTACTATACACGGCTAAAACGGTTGGCGTCAACTTGTGATTTCGCAGACATTGACAATGAAATCAAGGCACACATTGTTCAAACGTGCGCATCAAACAAACTGCGTAGGTGGGCACTGAGAACCCCAGTGAAGCTGCCAGACCTCCTTCGACAGGCCAGGGCGCTGGAATTATCTGAATTTCAGGCTTCAGGAATCGAGAGTTCACAACAACCAGAGCCGGTGAGGAAAGTGGCCCCACAATCCAGCAAACGCAACAAGCACAAGTCACACCCAAAGCAACAGTCCACAGTACCAGCGACGCAAAATGTTATTTCTGTGGTGGAGTGTATCCCCATCCCAACGGACGAGACGGGTGCCCAGCTAGTGGCAAAACATGCAACAGCTGCGGGAAAATTGGGCACTTCTCCGCTCAGTGTCGCTCTTCGGGAAACTTCTCGAAACCGAGCCAGAAACGGCGGACAAATGGTAAAGTGGACAAACAAACCCCTCCACACGTTAATCAGGTGGATGCATCAGTTTCAGATGCAAGTGATGAATACGTGTTCTCTATTGGAAACGAGAACACAGGACGTACCCCATATGTCAACATCCAGGTTTGTGGATCCTCCTTATCGATCTTGTTGGACACTGGAGCCACTGTTAACATCTTAGATGGTGAGGCATTCAGGAAGCTGAAACGCAAGCCCCAATTGAAACCATGCTCAACAAACCTCCTGCCATACGGATCCAGAAAGCCACTAAAAGTTTTGGGATGCTTTGAAGCGAAAATTGAATCAAAGTATAAGTTCGCAATTGCCAAGTTCCATGTAGTGCAAGGAAACTCCGGTGCGCTGCTAAGCTACAAGACGGCGGAGGAACTTGGATTAGTTCGAATCATCATGCAACGACGACATCATCACCAACAACAACTTCAGACATGGTACGTAAACATTCCGATTTGTTTTCGGGTATCGGTAAATTAAAAGACTATCAAGTCAAACTTCACATTGACAAATCCGTGCAGCCAATTGCACAGCCCCATCGCCGAATTCCATTCCACGTTCGAAAGAAAATGGAGGATGAACTAAAAGTTCTTGAGGAGAATGACATCATCGAAAGGGTAGACGGGCCGACCCCCTGGGTTTCACCTACAGTGGTTGTACCGAAACCGCACACCCCCGACAAAATCCGTTTGTGTGTTGACATGCGTCTCCCAAACCAGGCAATCAAACGAGAGCGGCATGTCACCCCAACAATTGATGAGCTGAATACATGACCTGAACGGTTGTTATATGTCTGTATTATTGTTCCATATCGAAAGATATACACTCGCGGATATCGATTATACTTTATAGTTGGGATCATTTATTTCGTAGCTCTCACATGATGGCTCTCTTCCGACCGGGGTGCCAGACTGTATCATTTTTATCCCGAACATATAGTATGAACATTACATCCCTTTCATCATTAAATGAAAAACAAAATAGAAAAGCTGCTTGAGGCAACTACACATCCGATAACACGACATGCTCCATCCTAGCCAAGCACATAATCTTTCTGACACATAGGTGGACGCCTGGCACGTGGGATGCGTGCACCGGCATGCGGGGCACTTGCCACTTGGGGCAGGTCTGTGTCAATGTCCACATCAAAGTCATCGGTCGTTGGTTAGCCGGGAGTGGCTCCTAGAGCACGCTTGAAGAAGGATACGTTTCTTGTCACTGATTTTGAGCCATGAGTGGCAGTGACCATGGACCCTTTACGCTTTACTACTACATACACCTCTGGGTGGTACTTAGGTTGTAGCTTGCCTGATGTCTCGTTTTTTACCAAGACTTTGTCGCCTACAGCCAGTGGTGACGGCTGTGCTCTGCGTGACTTATCAGCATATTGTTTCATTTTCCTTTTGGCATGTGCATCCCTTTCACGAAAAGAGGAAGGATGTGGCTTAGGGACGACGGGAATGTGCTGTGAACCTCTCTCCCAAACAAGGCTTTAGATGGTGCAACACCTGTGCTAGAGTGAGGTGTGTTTCTGTAGGACCGAAGGAAACACCACAGATGCTGCTTCCATGGGACGCCATCAACCTGTGCTGCGCATACCGCTTTCTTAATGGTACGCATAAATCTCTCGGCTTCTCCATTGGCATTAGGCCACATTGGATTAACACGTTTGTGGTGTGGAACCCTAGGTACTGGGAGAATTGTTTGAATTCCCTGCTTTGGAAGGGGGACCATTGTCTGTTTTGACCGTGTGGGGGACCCCATGTACCGCAATATCTTGTCCAGCCTGGGATATGGCCCGGGCCGAAGTAGAGTGACTATTTCCACTTCCGGAAACCTTGAGTAGTCGTCCATGACTACAAGGAGATATTCTCTGATGGAAAAAGGGCCGAAACAATCCACACTCACATTCTGCCATGGCCTCTCATTGCAAACACTGTTGGAGTGATTGGCTCACGCACATGATTGGGGTGGTGCCTGACACGAGATACATTGTTTAACGACCTGTTCGGTCAGCCTTCAGGTTGGGGGGGAACCATAAAAAAAGACCTTACTTCTAGGATAGCCTTATTCCTTTTAACCAGTCCTTGTGGCCTGCATGGGCCACGGCTATAGTTTTATCCTGCAATGCATGAGGTATTACAAGTTAAGTTTCTCTAGTACCACCTCCATCACTAACCGTGATGTCATCTCGAACATTCCAGAACGACTTATGTGACTCCTTAATCCCATGCCATTGGCTGTTGGATCCCATTTGATAACACTCGGTAAATGCACTGTCCTTGGCAGTTTCGCATCACCACCTCTGCAAGCGTTAACGCTTTGGGGCGGGCTAATTAGCGCACAAACCTCACAAACGCTCAGCCCCCCTACAGAGACGACTGCCTAGCTAGACACGCTCTCTGGGGATGGTGGCGCGACATGTAGTCTGCCGGATTGCATTTAACCTTTTGGTACTCCAGCACCATGTCATATGAACTGCATTTTAACAGCCATCGGTTGAATACTGCAGCATGTATAGACTTTGTCTTGCTGAAAGATAGTGCATAAGCGGACGGTGGTCAGTGAAAACCGTGAACCTGTGCCGACCAAACACATACATTGGAACCTCTACTGCCCATTTGATTGCTAGGTCATTTCTCGCTCTATCTGCTATAGCGCTGCTTACGGCACTAAGCGATTGCTTCGAAGCGACAGTTTGCTTCATAACCTCTGGCCAAACTGTCTGCACTTGCGCCTAACAACAGGGCGTGCATTAACCATATTCTGTGGCACTTGCTAGTGTCAAAGAGGCCATGACGTCTCGCTCGACAGTGCGGCTTTCAGCTCTTCAAGCGCATTTTCTTGGAGTCACCCCAGAACAACTCTGCAATCTTTCATGGTTAGAGCGCGCAATGGGTCTGTGATAGAGACAAGTTTTTTGGGATGAACCGCGCACTGTATTGCGCCATGCCCAACAAGCTTCTCACCTCGTCGCGGAGCGAGGGGGCGGTGCTTGTTATAGCATCCCCCTTTTTGGGGTCTGGCGACACGCCGCTGGCGCTGAAGATAATCCCAAAATCTTAAGGTCTGTTGCTGAACTCCCACTTCTCACGGTGACGCGTAGCCCTGAAATCGCCTGCGCTTCTCGCAGCCCTGTCGACAGCAATCATGTTCCGCTGGGTGGGCGCATATCAAGAATATCTTTGAAAATGTTTAATTACACCTGTTAGACCTTCCAAGGCCTGCCGCACACCTTTTTGAAATACCTCACAGCCCACCTCCCCAAAAACCCCCCCAACACAGAGCTTATTTCAAAGTTTAAACGTTTGTATCTTTTGAGTCCTAGTGGTATAGCAAACGGGTAATATAGCGGATCCTGGATGGAAGTTCTACCTGGTTATAACTGATCGTAGGTCCATCTTGAGAACACTTTTGAATCCCCCAAATTTGACCTCTGCTATCAGTTCATCCACTGTCGGTGTGTCATGGTGTTCCCTTTTTATCGCTTTGTTGCCGCTCGCATGTCATGCAAAGACGTGAGTCGCTGGTTCCTGGTTTGGGAACAGCAACCAAGGGTGACACCTAGGTGTGGGGCCACTTGGCCATCCGCTATTATGTCGTTTCGCTCTAGTTCCTTGAGCTTCGCTTCGACCTTTTCCCGCAACGCATCGCACCCGTCCTGTGGGCGTTGAGCTACCGGTGCACATAGTCCCATCGATGTGCAAGGAAAGTTGGTATCTTCATTTACCCACGCCTGAGAATACCGAGGAAAAGTCGGTGCCCAAGTCCGGCGACGCGAAATGCTGGTGTACCGAGTCGAGAGCGTGATGAGTTCTAGCTCTTGTGGTGTCTGTTTGCAAGCCTTTAGCAGGGATCCGGAATTACTTGGATTACGAAACTTTGGGTTGTCACTGACACATGGCTTGTACTTTGCCTCACACGTAACCTGCCCTAGTACGGTGAGCGGGGATTCCATTCCCATAAGGATTAACTTCACGTATACTGGTCACATGTCAACTATTAGTCCTGTTCCTCAAGACGACTGACATCCACTTCATCCACTAGATTGCGTGGACATCCAGAATCGACAATCATAGTAAGGGGTATGCCAGATAACATGATTTCTGCTGTACAGTTGTGGCTCTCGTCGTTGTACCAGATACCTGCAAATAAAGTAGTTATATCATGTCATCACGTCATCGCTATTTATTTTTTTGACGTCTGGAAGGCAACTGCCGGCTTTTTAGACCGGCACACTTTTGAAAAATGGTGTACTTTTTAGCATACTTGTTCGCAACCGTTTGCCTCTGGCCCGAGCAAAACTTCCTCATGCGGTAGTCCCTCCCATGAAGCACGATCGCGGTTTGTTGGCACCTGCCTTTTTCGTGGGCTTGGACTTGACCACATCACTCTTACTGACGGTGCGATCGCCACTGGCCCAGGCCATGTGTCCCTTGTGATAGTATTGGCCTGTGATTCTGACAGTGCATCGAACGGGCCAAAGTCAGGAGTTCGTCAAGTTTGTATTCCTTCCGGAGTGCCTTACGGCGTAGCTTGCTGACACACACCTTCAATATCTTGTGATTAGTTCCCTGTCGGTGTCCCCCATGAAGTCACAGGTGGCTGCCAGCCGCCGCAACCTGGTGCAGTACTCATCAATGGTTTCGTGCGGCTCCTTTATTGTGCCCGGAAAATATCGTTCGTAGATTATGTTCGTTTTGGAGTGAAGTGATCAGTAAGCGCTGCTTAGCCCCTGCGTAGTCGTCTCCAGGTATTTGTCAGGGTGTCGAATATGTTGTTGAACTCCCTCACCAAAAATGGAGCAGCGTGCCCGCTGACGTTTCGTATCTGTTACATCGCATCCAACCATGGCGCTTTCGAATCGACGGACCCACTTCTCCCACAGATGATAGCGAGGACGGGCCACCATGTGGATCAAATGGTGATATGTTTGGCAAGTTTGGAGGCCATTCGTTATTGTATAGTTTCCAACGTTAATGTCTAATGCCAATAACAGGACGCATATAGCTGCATTTTGTTACTGTGCGACTAGGCTACGTATGCCCGACGTAAGCACTGTGCAACGGTAGTAGTACCAGTTGCGCGAATGTCAATTCGGCCCACTCACTTTCATATTTTGAACTCAAACTGGTTTGCATACGAAATCACCGGTTAACTCAAGACTGCAATTGGTTCGATCTTGCGTCCGCCATTGTTTATTGTCTGTATTAGTGTTCCATACGACAGTATACACTCGCGGATATCGATTATACTTTATAGTTGGGATCCATTTTTTCGTAGCTCTCACATGATGGCGCTCTTCCGACCGGGGTGCCAGACTGTATCATTTTTATCCCGAACATATCGTATGAACATTACACGGGTCAGCGTGTTTCAAGGCTGGATCTCAATGCTGGCTATCACCAATCTTGAGCTCTTCCGAGTCGAGGAATACACGACTTTCTCGACACACGCAGGCCTCCGCAGATACAAACGCCTCAGCTTTGATTGCCGTCAGCAGCCGAGGTATTCCAGAATGTCATCAGCCAAACACTCGAAGGCATTCCTGGTGCTCAACATCAGTGATGACATTTTGGTGTTCGGGAAAACTGCCCGGAGCATGACAATCGTAGCGCTCGTGTTCAAACCCTAACGAAAAGGGTCTCACTCTGAACAAAGCCAAGTGTGAGTTCAGCAAGGACTCGCTGCACTTTTTTTTCGGATACGGTTTCACAGCGAACGGCATCTCCCAGATCCAAAAAGAGTTTTTCGGATACGTGTTCACAGCGAACGGCATCTCACCAGATCCAAAAAGAGTGGCTGCCATTCACGAAGCCAAAGCCCCATCGAATGTGAGCGAGGTGCGCAGCTTACTCGGCATGACCAATTACTGTGCGCGATTCATACCCAACTATGCGAATACTACAGAAACCATTGCGCGAGCTCATCCACAAAGATACTGCTTTCAAATGGCGAAGACAAGCATAAACTGCCCCCTGGAGAAATTAAAAGCGCAACATCACAAAGGCGAAACAGTGATTGTCATATTTTGATCAAAACGCAATCACTGAAATGATTGTTGACGCAAGTCCAGTGGGGGACTAGGCGCAAGTATGGCTCAACGCAAAGAATTCTCATAGCAAGCGCGCATTATCGCGTATGTGACAGAGAGCCCTTTCACCAGTTGAGCAGCGCTACTCCCAAACCGAGCGTGAAGCACTCGCTGTTGTATGGGCATGCGAATTCAGGCTTTTACTTGCATGGTGGGTCATTCCAGGTCATATCGGACCATAAGCCCCTCGAATCCATCATTAACAATCCAAAGTCAAAACCCCCAGCGCGGCTCGAAAGATGGAATTTACGTCTACAGGAGTACAAGTTCCATCTGGTGTAAAAACATGGGAAGGACAATCCCGCAGACTTTATGTCGTGACACCCAATGACCGGAACTGCTAGCAATCCGTTACGCATAGTGCAAGCAGCCGAGGAATACGTTACGGAATTCGTAGTGAAACATTCTTGTGACTAAAGCCATGTCCCTGAAAGAGGATCAGCGATGCTCAAAGTCAGATTGCAATACTTGTGCAAAATAAACAAACAATTAAACGAGTTACGTAGATGATGTTGATTGGGATTTGACTGACCATCCTGCAACGGAGGAATTACATGAGATGCATTCAGATACGACCGACTTCAGTTTTTTAAAGTGGAAGGTCAGCTACGAGCACAGACAGAAAGATGTATTTAGGGTGGGCATTTTCCCTTTGAAATGGAGGCATGTAATCCCTCACGTTGCATGATGGTCAGTAAAATCCCAATCAAACATCATCTTACAGGTAAGACTCGTTTAATTGTTTGATTTCACCTCCATCATGCAACACCTCGGATTCCATGAGACTTCAAAGTCGGAGCTGACCTGACAAATCAGTCAAATAGGCCAGTTCTGACGTCGAAAAATGAATCAAACATTTCACGGCATTTTACTTTCGCCGTCTTGTATTAGCTATTCAATATATATCTTGATTGATCCAAACGAGCAAGAGAACATAAACTTATAGGCCCATACTTATGAGCCATGTCATATCATGATCTGAGTCTATGTCACTGACGAGGAACCTAGAACACTTTCGCAAAATTTGTCCTTGATGTTTTTATGGGTTTCTTATAAAAAGTAGCAAAAGTATTTTCCGAACTCCAACCGCGGTACTGAGTATGACATCGACTGGAAGACCTTTGTCCGAAGTTGACGAAACCGATGCCGCCCTTGTGCTATGTGCTTTGTTTTTGACAGAACTGACCATAAACTCCAGCCGATGCCATGACCAGTTTCAACAACTTGCCAGGGTATCCCTGGAGACAGCGTTATGTGGGGTTGTGTATGATAAACAACTGAGTCTCTTTGTCACGCAGCTGTTCCGTAATTTGTAAGTATCTTTCAAGAAACAAGAAACCCTATTATGTCTCCGTAGGAACAATCGTTCGAAATAGTTTTCGGCTGCTTTGTGCGGCCTTAGATGGTTTCACATTTGCTCTTGATCGTAAAAATAACGAATTCGAACCGTTTTTTTCTTCTTGCATTTTGCAGAAGTGAATAAAGAAATGGATGTCTGTATTCTTTGCGCGGTTACAAGCGCTATTATAGAAGCAACTGTGAGTTAGGCTTTTAAGGTTAATGTACCAAAGGATGTAGCTTGAGCAAATACCCCCAAGGGGGGCACCGACACATCCCAAATGTCTGCGTATCTAGTTTGCGGTGGTCTTTCTGAGCTCGAATACGACTTTCATTAAATCGATACCAGGGGATGATGCCCCAATGCTTCTGTCACTGGAACATGACGTTAGTGCTGAAATAGCGCTCGAGCGGAGTTTATGCTGCTGTATCCAACTCCTGACTCAAACGAACTGCGTCAGAAAACGTAGCAAGTCTACAGAGGGGCACAAAAGTAGGCGCGACGACGACAGTATCCTGGGATTGCAGAATTCAAGCCATCGTTTTTGATTAGGAACTGTACTGTTTGTTGGTGCCAGTTCGCCATACGACAAGATGATTTCGATTGCTGTTTTTGATTGGAACCCTTCTGTCGGAGAACTCCCTGACAAGAGACATGCAAGCAGTCGTAACTTCCCGCGTAACGGGTGCTTGTCGGTACTCCCCGGGAGTGAAGAGGAATGGTGTCGTTGGACAACAGTCGCGGCATAGCAATGGTCATGGATGACATATACGGCTTCCCCAAAGTTCTGTTAGTTTGTGTGAAAAAATTTCACAGTTTAAAACCATCCACTCCGTGTTGTGTGTTACACTGTCGGGATAATAAATCCGCATGGGATTGTGCTGCCC
Organism: Sclerodactyla briareus; assembly: GCA_026419785.1. Classification (NCBI taxonomy): domain Eukaryota; kingdom Metazoa; phylum Echinodermata; class Holothuroidea; order Dendrochirotida; family Sclerodactylidae; genus Sclerodactyla; species Sclerodactyla briareus. Next base: position 181,218 of record JAODTK010000832.1, read on the forward strand.
TGGACTTGAACTGACACGACAACCAGACCTTTCCGATACACCAAAGCCAAATCGTTGTGACTGCATTACACTCGGGTGAGTGAGTCCCACCCATGGAATTATGTACGCAATTGCAGGTGCATGTCAAACATTACCCGGATATGCTTCCGAGCAATAGAGAACAAAGATTTGTCAAACCAAGAAAATCGCCTGTCATCCCAAAAAAAACACATAATAGGCGGACCTTTCCTGTAAGGACCATCGTTCCTGCAGCCCCCACGTGGGCAGTAGTCGCACAATGGGCGCCCCAACCAGATTTCGAGGCATCGGTTTATATACAGATAAACACTGGGTCAGGTTCACCCCAAAGGGTTGGCATTAGGCTGTGGCTAGATTCGCCATAAAACCAATCTATTTTCCTTCAGTGCCGCTTTTCGAAATTGTTTAGAGAGGTTTCAAATTCCTAACCCAGTTGCAATGATCATTCTGTTCCACTTCCAATTGACGGTAGAACAGTTCTACAAATTGCACCCTGGTAGTAGAGATACGAGGATGCCAAGTATTCTTGCCAACTCACGCACAGTAGTCTTGTTTGGACCTTTTTTTTAAACTTTCGTAACTCTTGCGGACGCCCTTCACCCCATTCTCGGTAGTAGGGCGGCTGTCATGTTCCTGGAATCAAGCTGAAACCCAAGGAAACAGCGCATGAGTTGGTACGAAAGACAGACTGTTCTTTATGTGTGAGAAAACCCAATTGCTGAAAAGACCATTCAGGCCTCCTGACGGTCTCCATGGCATCCCGGATAAGATTGTGTGAAACAAAAAAGGAGTCACGAATACCCCAAATATGCATGTCCCTGGCCAGCGTAAGCTGGAAATAGGGCTTCAGCCAATTTCGTGAAAATTCGAGGGCTGACGACGGAGCCTTGCGGGAAGGCAGGTATATTGCTAAACTCAAATTTTTAGGTATTTTCTGGAAGAAGGTGCGATTGGGACGGGTAAAGTAGTATACGCATCCTTCAGGTCTATTGAAGCCATGTAGCAATTCTTTGTCATTAAAGTTAGGGCTGTTTGTAATGTATCCATTTTAAAAAGGTTGATACTGAAAAGAATTGAAATCTTGTAGGTCCTTTTGTGGTCTGAGAAAAAATAGGTGATCAAAAACTCATCAGTTGTGGTTTGTAAAAAGGGGGGATGAGTTTACAAGCACAGCCTTAATAGAAGTTTGTCTTTTCCTTTTTTATAAGGTCCGTCACTTGCATAATATTGGCATTTTGTGCATGACCGTTTGGTGGCGGAGGACCGACTCGAAGCAAATTGTACCCTAAAACAATGTCAGAATAAATTTGTTCTGATGTCAATTCATCCAGTCTTGTAAAGGACTTTGATTCGACCCCCCCATGCTTTTCAATATGCTGGTAGGTGAACATGGAGATGATGGCAAGACTCACCTCCTTCTAGAATTGTTTTTCATGCCTCCTCGTGGTGATGTGCCGGCTGACGACGGCCGCTGCCTCCGAAAAAAGGACGGCTTGAATAGGGTTGGACCCGTAACAGTTGCTGAACCCGGGCCTCCGCCACGCTGGTAGCTGGCATCTCCGCATTTCCGTGGAGGTTCGTGGCTTGGTCTGCGCCTTGAACAGCGTTTGCCTGACTTGTTAGCATCCGCTATTGCATTAAACTTTTGGGTTACGTCGTCCCCAAACAGTTATGTGGTGAAAGGACGTGGTCGAGTCACAACCCGTGAAAATCGACCTTTAGTTCGGGTTGATGAGGTTCTCGCCCGAAACGAAACACGTAGAGGTACTGTTGCCTGTGCACAATAGGCCATCGAGCCATAAATAGGTGGGAGGATGGATTTCTTTCCAGAGAGATACTTTCGGGGCCACCATAATGTCAATGAACAGAAGGCCCCGCTGACTCCGTGGCGGTATGTAAAATTGCACAAGAATTCTCTGGAGTTTCACATCTCTCTTTCTCGGGGTCGCCCTAAGACTGTGACAAAAACCTGATTCACCGTTGTTGGTTGTAGGAGAGTGGCACTCGCTGGTCGCTTGTATTTGAACACTCGTGGTCTGAATTGATCATCAGTAAGACCTTAGCTACAAAGATCTTCCAGTAAGTTTGCTAACTTGGGTTGCAGGGGGGGGGGGGGGGGGCCAACTGTTTTTGACTGCATTAAGATCCCCAAGCGGGGATGAAAGGGGCGTTGACCAGCGTATCCGCTTCATTACTGTACACTGTAGCTGTGGCTATGTCTCCAGGGTCGTCACTCCATCATCACTTGCGAGTATGTCCGCGAAGCGATTCTCCAGATCGAACGGTATTGCGTTCGCTGGACTGGAATGAGGAACTTTCATCCTCTAGATTGCCGAGTTACTCGGCCGGCTGTGCTCATTAGCTGGTTAACTGTCGTTGAATGTCATATAATGTCGGTTTTAGGTCCACATTGGCCACCTGTGAACCGCCAGGCCCCGAGGGTGAATCTGTGTGGTTGACGGTCTCCTCACTGTAATCCAATAGCACGTGATCCTCCATATAGACGTGAGACAGTACACTGAAAAAGGAGAGTCAAACGGAAGAGATTATATCTCAGGCCGAATTTTTTCCAGAAAAAAGCCCTACGGAATACGATGAGGGTTTTACATGTCCCCCGGCCCCATTTTTCTGTTGTCAGTCACCTACTGGGACAACTGATAATACGAGCGCGTTAGGGAAAGGGGTTAGCAATGCCCTGAGGGCCCTTTTACAAAAAGATTCTGAAAAGTGATATGCCCCGAGGGCTACGTTGATTCGAAAAAATTGAGGCTTGTAACGGTCTATCTTTGCCTGAGGCCCCGTTAGCCAAGCAAGCGGGTATGTCCTGAGGACCCGATGAATTACTTGAATTAGTCAGGGGTCGGATAAATGCCAGACGCAACGACAAACAAGGTATATGCCCTGAGGGCTTCCGTATTTCGAAAATTTTAACGTAACGGGTTATCTTTGACTGAGGCACCGTTATCCAAAACAAGCAGGGGTATGTTCCGGGGGACCCCCGGTCCAGTGGCGGATATATAAACGCCAGAGGCAACCGACAACCAAGAGCAACCTGTCAACTTACCCCAATAAAAATAAACTTACCACAGCTGGGATCTCCGTTAAACTCGGGTAAACGGTTCAACTTCGTTCAATATACAACCAACTGAGCACAATTACAAACGAGGGTAACACTCGGACAAATGTATCAACACTATGCTGACCTGAAGTCTACCGCGCAGAGTGCGTCGAAAGAAAACCGGCACACAATACAAAATCAGAGGAAGAACAGACGGCAGGCGATTTGAAACCGTTGCTCTCTGTGGCGATCAAGTGAAAACACTGAAGTACGGTCGATCTGAAAATGGCACTCATGGGATGCGAGGTGTTGCATGATGGTGAGGGGAAATCAATGCTATAGTGGAAATGCATGGCCGCAGCTGACTGCGTGCGCAAGCGAATGAAGAACGGCAACAAGTCGCCAGTTCTATAACGTGCGCGATGAGCTAACCGTGAGCAACGACATTCTGCTTCGCGGAACGGCGGGAAAAGGGGAACGCGAATCGTTATCCCAAAATCATTCCAGAAACGGGTCCTCAATCTCGCCCATGAAGGTCCCCAGGGACTCGTGAGACAAAACACTTACTTCGCGAGAAAGTCTAGTTCCAGAAATTGACATCCAAGCTCAACAATTAATCAAATCGTGCTTGCCATGCAATGCAACCATCCTGTAACAGGTCATGATTCACCTTCAAAATGTCGAGAAACCGCTGCGCCAGGAACAGGGTCAGAGTGTGACTTATGTGGACCATTTCCATCGGGAGACTATCTTCTAGTGGTCATTTCATTGACGACTACTCGCCTACCCAATCGTGGAGATACGAAAGTCGACATCAGCCAAATTCCGACCCCATTTGCAACATCTTTTCAACATTCGGCATTCCAGAAGTGGTGTGGAAATCAGACAATGGACCGCCATTTCAAAGCGCAGATTTTCAGAAATTTGCTGAGTATCTCGGTTTTCGCCACAGGAAAATTCAACCACTTGGCGCCCAAGCTAATGCAATCGCAGCGAAAGATCCTTGCGCACGGGTCGAGAAAACCATTCGCGCAGCGACTATCAGCAATCAGTCGTGGCGTCAGGAACTAGTATTTGGCGCAACTACCGCGCAACACCGAAGCTCCATAAGCTTCCCCCGCCCGAATGTTATTTGGACGCCGTTCAGGGTGAAGCTCCCTCAAGTCATGCTACGCCAACAGGAGCTGACCGTAACTACGCGACCAGACAAACAGGAAAAGTCGACTATGAAAGCCAACTCAGAAAAGAGAAGGAATTTCCGAGCGTCAAACCCCAAAATTGGAGACACCGTCCTAGTTCTACAATCACGCGTCAACAAGCTCACACCAACCCACGACCCGCGACCACTTCGAATCACAGCCATAAACGGGTCAAGGATTACCGGCGGAAGCGAGAGGGTCAAAAGATCACGCGGAATTCCTCCTTTTTCAAGCTTTTCGAGGTCACAACCCGACCAGACCGACGGATGACGGTGAAGATATTTCTGTAGGAAATGAGGCTGTTGCCCCGCCTCAAGCACCTGCAAATGACCCAAATTCGTTATATTTAAGGTCGAACAAAAAGTCAACAGAACGCCTCATTGAGGAAATATAGCCGTGGGTGAAGTACTCGTAACCTCTTCCCCACCTGTTTCCCTGGAGACTTGATACTTGTATTCGTTTGTGAATCGTGTTGATATTATACCCATAGATCATTTGCAAAGGTCGGCATATCATATCCTTTGACGAAGTTGTTATACACATTAAAGGAACAAAAACAGAACTGATTATTATTGGTTATTATTCTATGGACATCTCATTTTCTCGGGAAAAGGACATTCCATCTCGATGGCAGACATATCGAGAAGACTGTTATTTCGGTTGAAGGAATGTTCAGTACTTTGCAGTACCGCGGTGTGGCAGTGGATTTTTCCATTTCTTGTACACGCATTTCAATTGCTTTTGCTTATTTAGCCAATTTCACTGAAGTATTCCTGATATATTCCATCAATCTAAAAACAGAGGAGGGATTTTGTAATGCTCTGATACCTTGTCCTAGTAAGCACCCACGTCCTTTAACCCTTTTCGGTGGTATTTGCTACGGAACTCCATTTTCCTAGTACACAACTTGTTTAGCCCCTATGACACTCATAGTCCACCCCCTCTACTCCAAGGATAGCAGAGGCAGTCTTACTCATCTGACCTATGTGACCCCTGCCACGGGCATGGTCCATCCCTTTGTTCATGTCACTCACTTATTCACTGACAGCCAAGCAGCAAGGATCAATCAATTAGATTAGTGTACAAGCCTTACAACAGTGGTCTTGTGAATTATTAAGCAATATTACAGTTGGGGTTGGGATGGTCTCTCTATGTGGCCCACCCCATGCAGAACATCCCATAAAAAATATATCAGGCTGCATGGTAATAATATAAATAGCTAATAGACAGACAAGATCTTTGTAAAAACCAATCTTCTAGGGTTTTATATATATCTATATTATTATTAGATAATATATATATATATATATATTATATATATATATTAGATATATATATATTATATATATATATATATATATATAATATATATATATATATATCTATATATCTATTTAATATATATTATATATATATATATAGCACCATCTTGAGACATTTCTGAATTATGGGGCCCTCAGTTAATGTTTGATCCAGTAGGACTTCTTGCCAATTGTTTAAAATGTGAGTATACCGGCTAACACTTTTCCAAAATAGTCCACATCCATTGTAATAGCCAACACCAGATAGAGAGGCATGGGGAAGAAGAGAGATACTTTATAGACCAAAACCCTGCCCATTTCTGCTGGGGTACAGGTAATGCCCTCACTTTTGCTCATTAGCCAAAAATGCCACACATATTGTGCCCTTTCCCCCACTTTCAAGCTGTCCTGACCCGTGTTTCTTTTCCTCCAACTCACTACCCTATCACGCTTCTTCCCACACCACAGTTAATCCACGCATTAGGGATTGTCTATGAATCACAGGTAATTAATCCCCAATGGTCAGTCCTGCCTGTCAAGTAATTCACACCCTGGAAGTGTGCTTTTTGCATTCCCAAGAGGGAAGTGTAAACAATCAGATAATCAGTAGACTGAGTGCACACAGAGAATAATTGGATTACCCACTCTCAATCCTCTGAGCATTGCCAGTGCCAGGTACCATTTCCACACTGAATGTCTGACAGGCAGTCAAAAGTTTATTATGTGTTTGTTTACTTGCAGTTTCACACACACAAACTGAGAGATTAAACTCCTTTTGAGGATTGGGAATGTTGACCAGCCAAACTGAAGGCTTATTATAGTATACACGTACACAATGCAGAAGTGGTGGAAGAGGGGATAAGCTGGCGACCACATAGGTGTTCTAATTGAAATCAAGCAGGACATTTCCTGGTTGTGCATTCTGCGTATAACTAGTGAAATGGGAAATTTTGAGATAATACACCGTTGGAAATAATGTAAAGCAACAAATTGGCATTCCCCCCCTCGAGTAAATGTAATATACGCCTATGGAAAAATTGCCGTTGTCTACCCCACCCCCTCTCACACCTACAGCCGATTATCATGTTTACTAAATCCCAATTTGTACCTTCCCTGAGGAAATGCCACTGGGATAAAATGTAAAATATAACACTAAATGAGAGGAAGTATACGCAAGAAGAGGCGTTTCGTCTGCCTTGCAAATTAGAATTTGTCAATAATGCAGTGATGCAGGCTTCAATTTTCATAAGCTGCCTATGAAACCTGGGGGGGGGGGGGGGGGGGGTTGCATGCAAGACCAAAATTCCCACCCCACCCGTTGCAACACCCCTACTGGTCAGAAGGTACATATAGGCTGGTCCTGGTGCTAGTCCACATTCTTCATACTATCAGAAATATAATAAATGCAATTCCAAGAATTTGTACCTGTCTTCACTGGGGGAATACTTGTATTGGGGAAGGGGAGAGGGGAGTGGAAGCACCCAGAATTTTATGAAGGAGGGCCACCACCACCTTTGGTGGTCGAAAATATAACACTAAATGAGAGGAGGTATACGCAAGATGAGGCGTTTCTGCCTGCCTAGGAATTTGTCATACATGATGCAGGCTTCAAATAGTGTCTCATTTAAGTTTTCATAAGCTGCCTATGAAACCGTGGGGGGGCGGGGGGGTTGCAGCAAGACAAAATGCCCAACCCCACCCGTAGCAACACTCCTACTGATCAGGAGGTAATTTAAAGGCTGGGCACTGGTGCTAGTTTTTTTTTTGTCCAATATCAGACATATCAGAAATAATAATTAAAATGACAATTCAAGAATTGTACTGTCTTCACTGGGGGAATACTTGTATTGGGGAAGGGAGGGGGAGTGGAAGCAACCCAGATTTTAGAAGAGGGCAACACAACACTGTGGTGCGTCGAAAATATAACACTAAATGAGAGGAAGTATACGCAAGAAGAGGCGTTCTGCCTTGCAATTAGGAATTTGTCAATAAATGCAGTGATGCAGGCTTCAAATAGGGCTACATTTACAATTTCATAAGCTGCCTATGAAACCTTGGGGGGGGGGCTACGTGCAAGATATAAGGATTGTCCTATGGTGTACTGAATGACTTTTGACCTGATCACAAAAACAATGCATTTAATTAGTTATCATGCTGACGAGCCGATGTCAAATGCCAAATTTATCCACATTTCAAGTGGTTAGCTGTCTTGACTTACCACATTCATTGAGATAGCTTGTGATAAGAGTATCGTAGTATGGTAGTGTCATTGACTTTTTGTTTGTCTTAACAAGACGCTTCCCGCCAACACAAAAAAGCAGGTAAAATCACCAGGTCAAAAGGTCAATCAGGGGCAAACGGTCAATAAGTCCCCCCCCCCCAAAAAAAATGAAGGGTCAGTCGTCATCAGAAGTATTTCACCCAGACGAACGAAAGTTTCAATTACGACAGTCCTCCCAAATGTTTCGTTGCCGAGAATAAGACGATTTTAAACAGTCGTATAACTTCCACATTCATTGAGATAGCTTGTGATAAGAGTATCGTAGTATGGTAGTGTCATTGACTTTTTGTTTGTCTTAACAAGACGCTTCCCGCCAACACAAAAAAGCATGCAAAATCACCAGGTCAACAATGGTCAAATCAGGTCAAAAGGTTCAATGAGTCAAATGAGGTCAAAGTCGGTCACCAGATGTATTTCACCCAGACGAACGAAAGTTTCAATTACGACAGTCCTCCCAAATGTTTCGTTGCCGAGATATATGACGATTTTAGGAGTCTGAACTTCCACATTCATTGAGATAGCTTGTGATAAGAGTATCGTAGTATGGTGGTGTCATTGACTTTTTGTTTGTCTTAACAAGACGCTTCCCGCCACCACAAAAAAAGCAGGCAACATCACTAGGTCAGAGGTCAATGAGTCAAAAGGTCAAATGAGGTCAAAGTCGGTCACCAGATGTATTTTACCCAGACGAACAAACTTTCCATTACAACAGTCCTCCAAAATGTTTCGTTGCCGAGATATATGACGATTTCCTATGGTCACCTCGAATGACCTTGACCTGACACCAAAAACAATAGGGTTCATCCTCACCATACATGCTACCCACAGACCCAATTTCAACTTGAAGAGACTACTTGCGTGCCTAGATATAGTGCTGAACAAGCTTTTGAACTTTGCCCTCTCGTGACCATAAATGAACTTGAACAGGCACCCAAAACAATAGGGGTCATCTCCCCATATGTGCAACCCACATACCTAATTTGAACTTGATAGCAGTTTGCGTAATTAAATATCGTGCTGACAAGGGGTGTCACACACACCACACACACACACACACACACACACACACACACACATACGCACGTTGCATGACTGCCCATAGATTCCTGTTGCCTTCGCAAGGAATCAAAGATGGGGACTCGACATTATTAAAACATGTTCGCCGTGAACAACGCCGGAGACGGGGGGGGTCAACGGGGAAAAGTGAGAAAGCTCCCCCCCGTCAATAACACTGATATAAACGCCCAGTCACAAACAGTCCAACAGAAAAATTGACGATTTTTTTATTCCTTGCGAAGTCAGAGGAAATTATGCAAGCATGACAGTGTGTGTGTGTGTGTGTGTATGTGTGTATGTAACGCTGGCTTGTAACACGATAACTCGACCCCACCTGGATGAAGGAAGCTCATACTTTGCAGATGTATTCCCCATGATGAGTACATGAACCCTATTGTTTTTGGGTCAGGTCAGAGGTCATCTGAGGTCAACAGAGGTAAAAAGTATGAAAACCTTGTAAACATGCTAAGTCCAGAAGGGTTGGTCTTATCAATTCGAAATGTAGTGTATAGCTTTCTATGGAGAGTACAGGAACCCTATTGTTTTGGTTCAGGTCGGGGTGAATTTTTGGTCAAAAATAGAGAATTGTGGAAAGTCAATATTTTGGCCAATTTTGGCTTGTAACACGATAACTCAGCTCCACCTGGATGGATGAAGCTTATACTTTGTATGTGTGTCCCCCATGATGAGTACATGAACCCTATTGTTTTTGGGTCAGGTCAGAGGTCATCTGAGGTCAACGAGGTCAAAGTCTGAAAACCTTGTAAACACGATAAGCCAAGAATGGGTGGTCTGATCAGGTTGAGATTTCGTGTGTAGCTTTCTTATGGGGAGTAGCAGAACCCTACTGTTTTTGGTCCGGGTCGGAGGTGAGTTTTGGTAAAAAATATAACAGTTGTGAAAAGTCAATATTTTGGCCAATTTTGACTTGTAAACATGATAACTTGGACCCCACCAGGATGGATGAAGCTCATACTTTGCAGATGTATTCCCCATGATGAGTACATGAACTCTATTGTTTGAGTCAGAACAGAGTTCATTTGAGGTCACCAGAGGTCAGAGTCTGAAAACTTTGAAATTTAGTGTGTAGCTTCCTTATCATGAGTACAGAAAACCTATTTTTTGTGTTGGGGAAAATGGGAAATTTGTCAGACGTTATGGTCCCATACTGAGCTGGTACAACTCCCATTTGTCCTTGTGTCTGGCTATAGGTTGTCAGAAAGAGTCAAAGAATCACTAAGCCTCTTGGCTTTCTGATTTGGGAATCTCACCGCGTTCCAGAACTACGTGCCTCATGTGTGACTTGCTATTACGAATCATGGCTGCAGCCTACAACGCCAGAACACTCTATTAACTGTACCGGGATACGTTCTATGCCGAGCTGATCGAGATCCTATATCTACTGGGAAGACGAGGGGTGGTTTCAATAACAACGTAACATTAAGCAAGATTTTGCTCTCGTGATTAGGAATTGATCCATATGACATGTATACCGTTCTACCTGCCCAGAGAAATCAGTGTAATAGACATTTTAGTTATATATTCCACCGGATGCTGACAATAAAGCTGCCCTCGGAAAAATTGAGGACATTATTCACATCTTTGAAAGCCAACCTCCAGATGGTATTATTTTAGCCTTTTCGCACTCAATCAGAGGATTCTAAGGAGACTGTATCCGCAAGTTACATTAGCTACACGGGCGAACTATATTCTGAATCAATGTTTTTCATCTGTGCAGAACCTATACAAGTGTTCGTTGCTGCCTTCTTTAGGCAGCTTCCGATCATATGACTGTTTGTTCCACCACAATACACCACCAAGTTAAAGAGCGGAAGCCGGCTGTTAAATCCTGTCTCAAGTACGTCATGCCCTAGATACTACAGATTGGGAGGTTATGATCGAACCTGGTAACATTAATGAAACAGTGACAAATATATCCTGCTACTTGAGATTTTACATTAACACTACTATACTGGTCAAAGAGTTTCGAGTGTACCCTGATAACCACCCATGGATGAATAATCGGATCAAGAGTCTGCTGAAGGAAAAAACATCAATTGAGGGGAACAATAATGGACTTGATACTATTAATGCATCTGTAAAGTACGAAATTCGCTCTGCTGAGCACAAGTACAAAACCGATGTCAAGGCATAACTAATCCGAGAGAAATGTGGGTTTGAAAACCATGATGGGATGTAACGAAGCACCGGAACCTGAGTATATGTAAATGTCGAGGCTAATGAGCTGAACAGATTCCTTCTGTCGTTTTGAAAGACCGGATCAGGTCTTCAATCCATCTGATGCTAATGAAGAACTGGAGCCCGAATTTTAATATCTCTGACGTCATGAAAGTACTCCAAGCATGCATACCAACTAGTATGCGGCCCTGATGGTGTCCCCGGCTGGCTGCTGGAACACTGCCATCATGAACTTGCAGACATTTTATTTATGCTATTCACCCAATGCTATAAAGGTGGATATAATCCGATTGACTGGAAACGAAGTAAGTTATCCCTTTGAAGAAAGTACCTCACCAAGTTGAAGAGAAAGACTATCGACCGATTTCTCTGACTATTGGCAGATGAAATTTTTGAAAAGCTTATTCGTACTGAAGTCATACTCTAACTTGGGACTCTCATATAGATTTCACACTTGCCGAAGCAAGGCAGAGGCTGTATTGTATTTATAGGCTGGGGGGCTTCGGCCTAAATTATGAGAAACAACTATGGTTGTTCCGTTCAATGGTACTTTCGTTTTTGTTATATTGTGCTCCTGTGTGGCTCTCGTCGAGTTTCAAAACTCGCCACAGTTTAATTAACAGACATCTCAGGAAGCATTATTCTATAGAGAATCAGCCAATGAAGAATTGTTTTACATCACGCAAGGGGTATTTTAAGCTGATCCTGACCATCCTTTACATCAGTATTATTCTTCTCCTCGTAATTGTAATACTCTCCTCGTAGGCTTCTGAACGTTTTAGACATTTTTTTTTTAACCAAGGAGTATGGAACTTCTGAATTGTAACAAACTCAGGTAACGTATTTTTGGGATAGTGATTTGTATATTTTTATACGGAGATTCCATTTTAATATATCTTCATTTTATGGATGATATCAATAATTGTTTACTTACTTAAAACTGCGCCGGCCGACTTTCTTTAGCTGTTAGACCTTATTTTATGATGTAATATATTCACGGTCGACATAATAATAACCGTGGTGATAATGGTGTATGTGACTAAAATAGGACCACAAGGAACGATATATTGAGGGATCCACCACTGTTCCATGATTAGTGAAATGGACACAGCCTCGACAGCATAGGAACCTTGCAAGTGATGCTCTCGCACTCGCACAACGCAAATGAGGTATGGGGAAACCATCTGTGCGTGACTCAAAGAGGCAGGGTATGGGTTAGTTCCCCAAGTCCGAGTTACGTTTGTGTGCTCCGGAAAATAATTGATTTTCGGCGCTTGAATTTGACTGTGATTCCACGATCATCCTAGAGCATTCTATGTCGAATCATGACAGCTGCTGTATTGGGCTTGCTATTGTCAGGTATGGGGAATAAATGGATATGATCGCGTATATACTACTAGCAGCTGTCACAACAACGGTTCATTCCATTTATTTGTTTCATCACCTAATCGACAAGTATACGCAACATATAGAAATGATACAAAAGATGTAGATTGCCAATAAGTGAAAGGAAGCGACTTCGCAACCGCCATTGGCGTATGAGAGCAAGATCCTCCCTGAGGATAGTGAGGAGTATACAATAATAATATTCATTCAATAATAACTCACCGACCATAGAATAATAACCCTACCTAATCCAGCCCACTCAAAACCCCACCCACCAAAGATGATTCTAACCGACGATTTCCTACTACAAGAGGAGATGAAAAATACGATAAAAAAAGCGATACGATCCTTGCCAGTATTTGGTTACACGCGTTCGGGACATTATTATCTCAGCTGAAGGCAATGTCAAACAAGTTGGTTTCCAGGTGTTCTGAAAACATTTGAAATGTTGGCTATGTGTCAATCCTACCTAGAGGCCTATCCCACTCCCGTGAACCTGCGACCGAAATAAGCATCATCTGAAAAGGACCCCCATGATCGACCAGCGTCGACAGCCGCTGAGAGATCGAGGGCTATTAGAAGAGTGATTTTCCTCTAGTCCATGGTCATCGAGTCCATGTCATTAGTTAATTTAAGGGGAGTGGTTTCACAACTATGTGCCTCCTTGTAGGCACAAGGATAGTGAGGCAGTATACATTTGCCACTGATATGAACAATCAGATGAGATAGCAAGCGCTTCTCGGAAACTTTCGGATAGAAAGAACAGGTTGTTTACAGACCGATAGCTGGACCGATGATGAATGTTTTCTAAAGCTGGGAAACTGACCATTATTGAGAGAGCAACTTCATGAAGTAGAGGTGGTAATAAAATATCCAATGTTATGCTTCGGAATGTAGGCAAGAAAAGGATCATTATGGCAATTTGACGCCTTCGTACTTGGCATTGACTTCTTGAGTTCTTCTTCATTCATCCATAGTCTTCTAGAAAAAAAGTCACCACACTCCAACTTGGGGATCAAATAAAGGACGCCCATTAAGATCATCTATGATGTCTTGCTTGATTTTTCCCTTGAGATTATTGGCATATTGGTCAGCCAATATGGTATTACCCCCCACATCAGCGTAGGGGATGTCTCTATTCTACAGACTAACCGATTAGCTATGCCATATAGCTTCTCAGTGTCACGACCGCAACTCCCAATACTATTGTTCACTTGATTCCATTTTGGATTCCGAGCGAATTTTCAATCGTTCGATATTGTCGTTGAACTGTGTCAAGTGGACTTTGTTAGTGCTGCTTCTGTTTTCACGTCAGATCTTCTCAGCCCTCCTCACCGCTCTCTTAGGAGAGAACTGTAACTATCCGTAACCTACTCAACCTACTCAACCAACCACAAGTCATACGCTTGGCGATAACTGGAGTATGTCCAGTATTGAGGACTCACCAAGCTTCACAATCGTTTTTGTGTCTACTCAGGAGGATTCCGGTCCTACTTCCCGATACTGACTTCTCCACCATAACTCTGAAATCTTCACCCAGTTTAGACAGACTGATATTTCCTAGTTTTCTGTAGTTGATAACCCGCTTTAAGATCTGTGGCTTCGATATATTAAGAAATGTCTCCATATTACCATGGTCCGAGATTGCAAACATATTTTCAGGCTCCGATCATTTGAATGGGAATTCCTCTACGCAATGATGAAATCGAGAAATGCTTGTGCTGGGTCGTGTAGTTCACATGTTGGACAAGACTGAAGGCAGTAAGAGAGTCTAGAAACCGGGAGGCGTGGCAGTCATCTGCGTTATTCCAATCGATGTTGACGTCACCCATACCGATCACGTTACTATATATTTATCGTAAGCATCGCAAATTAAATTTAATGAGTAAAGGCTTTCAAATAGCTCACCTCCGCTCATCGTCACTACTGGGAGGGGAGGGTGCTCAGAATTGATAATAATAATAATAATACTAATAATAATAATAATAATAATAAGAATAATAATAATTAATAATAATCATCATCATCATCATCATCATCATCATCATCATGATCATCATCATCGTATCATCATATAATAATAATCATAATATATATCTTCGGTCTTATATACCGCTTTTCCACGTCGAAGACCTATAAACTGAAATTCTCTCACATCTCTTCAATTACCTTTGGCAAGGTTTATGCCGCGCAAGTCGGCATCTATCTTCTGGCGATACAGCTTTATTCACCCAGTTTTATGTATGGATGTATGCCCTGCTTGTGTTTTAGGGAGTGGTGTGTCGCTATTGCACAAGCTGCGCTTTTTGCAGACTTCCAGTCAATATAAGAACTTCGTTACACTTGCTCATTCAAATATGTAAATCAAGGGCAAGACGTTTTTATAATAGACCATATCCTTGCTGTGGGCAGATGTTCCTATGTCACCCATCGCCGACGAGACTGCTTTCAATTACTTTCACATCAGTGACAGTAAATTTGCATACACCTGTCTCTAATTACAATATTATTGGGCCCGAATGGAAATATACAAACGAAGTTCGCATGACATTGGCGATCGACATTTCCCGACAGGTTTTTTTCTCCATAAAAGCAGTTGAATTGGAGCATTAGAACCGATCGATACGAAATAAATAATCGGGCGATTTCTTCCGAAGTATATCATTATATATTCCCAATTCCAATATTGTTCAAATGCTGAGAACACATTAAAAGTGGTGGTAGCATATTGTAATACTGATATAACAATATATCTGAAAGAATAATAAAGCCAGGCATTCCCGCCAAACCGGAATACTACTTGAGCTGAATAGAGCCTATTAATAATAGGATGAAATACATCATATTAGTCCCAACAAATATATCGTCATCGAGGTTATACCAAGATATTCTGGAAATGACAAAACATCTGACAACGTGCATGCGTATCACGGCCTTCCCAAGCGAGTTGTTCACCATGGCTGCATGGTAGGATTGCAAAATGACTTCTTTAACGTTTCTACGGCGATATCTTGCTCCTACGTCATAACTAAACAAAAATTAGGAGGATAACTATTGTGTTAACACAGTGACCTTATGTACTATCACGTCATCATTATATGTTCCTGTTCGAAGCTGCAGAGAAAAAAAAAAAAAAAAAAAAACCGATAAAGTTTTATACAATTGTAGGAATCTCCTAAATAATTACAGGTGAGGGTCACTTAACTCTGAGGACGGGAGAGATTGGAGAGATTGGTAGAAGCGGGATGTATAGCCTATGATGACACAGAGTAGTATATCCACCTGGGTAAGTTAAGTGAGCTATCTGAGTAACAACCAACCATTCATTGTCGTTGGCACAGAATCATCCCCCACGAAAAAAAAAAAAAAAACGTTCATTGGGCGTCCGAATAATAAAAAAAAATCGTGTTTGGCTAGATCTTAGTCGTGATTTGCTCGAATCTCGTATTCGAAAGAGGAGCAGCCTTTATAATGCAGGTTTCATAATGTGGCTAAATATTCTTGTATACCATGGCCATGTGTTATGAGTTATTCATTTGAATTTCGTATATATGTATAACATCTATGCCATGAAATCCTACAAAATTCCTCTCCACTGTGTGCGGGTTAGCTGGGGTGGCAGAATAGCTTGTATGTATTTCCCCGTCGTACGTAACAACCAAACGAGAGAACTTACTCAGCTGTACCGACTCTAGTACTTGCTGTCACTGAGTGAAGGCATGACGTCATCCACGACTTGTATCATCCCTACCTGCTCGGTTAGTTAGCTATATCGTGAAAAACATGCATGTATGTTGTCTGAATAAAAGCGTTCAATTGAAACGGGAGCGAGCATGAATGGCAGGATCCGTGCCATATGAATGTAAAGCACGTACGCATCAATGCGTCGTTATTAATAAAGAAGAATGCGGCACAAGAGAAATGGGTTGAACGACGTTATGCTATCATCGAATTGAGTGAATAATTTGGCAAGTGAAATGCCAAGGAGAATTATGAATTCAAAATATCAACTAAAATATCAAATAATTGTGAGAGTACACGTCGGTTGATATGAAATATGCATGCGAACATGTTTGATTGCCACGACATGCACCTCTACGAATTGTCGCTTTTGTTATCCATTAAAAATTTCAGATCAGCCACTTAAGGACAATGTGAGATTGGAAAAGAAAAGATAGCCCGGAGGAGTGATACGATTCCACTCCACTTGACCGTTGGAGCGTATAAGAGGACATTTCGTGCATAAACATTGACAATTATTGCAGGTTATGACCAAGGACTCCAGAAGCGAGTTGCAAACACGTCACGTTTTTATCCTTCTCACAATGTGACCCATATCGTGTTTAAGCGGAAGAATGCACTCGCCCTGCATAATGATTACATGTGTCTTCTTATAAACAATCTGATATGAAAAGCATTTTCGAACAAATAAACAAATTTTAGGATATGCTGTTTCTTTTGTTGGAGCTGAAGCAAAGCTGAAGATCTTGCCATATGGTTTACTATTGTTTATTCTTGACTATTCAACTCTGCAAATACATATCACTGGCCTGCTGGTTAGTGTTTTTTTTTATGAGGAATATAGGATGGTTCGCAAGAAAAGTAACTAGTGAACTTCATCTTTGAGACAATGTCGGTCACTTCTATGTGCGAACACCGACCTGTAGTCACAGGTATGTAGGTTGGCGAGGTTAACGGCACATAAAAGTGTGGGCCAAACAAGCGTATTCCAGTTGATAAAATCACCAATTTGGTACAGCGGGACTATCAAATAATAAATGCCGCTATTTTTTCGTCGTAATTATCTTTTAGTATCACATGCAAACTTAACCTTCACATTTTCGCAACTTCCCAAGTAATATTTTCACAGGATAGGTCGGCCTGGTAATGATTTCAACTGACGATGGTCTAGGTGAGACCGGAAATCTTAATTACGTGAATTCCAACACCCTGTTCTTCTATTATGCTTAGTCTGAGTATTGGTCAACAGGGCTACAAATCCTAACAGAGACAGAGAGGGCCTGTCCATGTAGGCAATCAATTATATCCAGTCAGTTCTGCCTAAGTAATATTCATCAACCATTAGCGGAATTCCAGCCGCTTTATTTTCATCTATGTATATAAAGAAAAGGGGTGTTTCCCTCATGACAGTTCGACCACATATACTTGCACATTATTTTTTGTCAACACTGCATATCACACGTTCGTTTCAACGATCGCCTCCGATATCAAATACTACCTAGGTATCAAACAAAGTATCACGAATTCTACTTTGGAGTTGTCAATGACGTTTTAATGAACTGCTGAAACTCCGCATTGGGGCTATTCCATTCACCCCTAGACGTCTGTCACCGTTCCACGCGAACCTTACCCGAAGACCTACTTTCGTCGGCTGCACGGTCGCTTCGAACGAGAATAAATATAGGTACCCATCCCCAGGCATATGCACTTAGGCATTGCTCATCTCCTGGAGAAAAGGTGATTAATAATGCATACGAACCTGAATTCCGATGTATTCTCATCGCTTCGCGAACCATTCGGTTACTCCTAATATAGCCAGATTTTGTTCATGGCGTCTTATTGAGAACAAAGAGTGCTCCGGCACCAGCACGTCCAATATAGCGGAACTACTGAAGTGAGAGGGTCACCTCCAACATAATTATAAGCATTAGAGAGAAGAAATCATTAGTCTTCGTCGACACTATAATCTCAAGGTGACTAAAACATGGGTATTAGAAGGCATTATTACAAATTTATGTATAATGCAGCTTCCCTTAGGCGAGAAGGCCATTCCAGTGATAAAATGTCAAGTCGCGAGAATAGACTTTTTCCACTGACCTCTCCTTACTGTATACAACCTTCTTCTGTCGTCGAAGAGATAACAAAAAAGTGCAACGACATTGTCTTTTTCATTCCTTGACGTATGTACGCATGTGTGTGCCGCCTTGCTTGTTAACATAAGGACCCCCACAAAGAGTACATATTCCCTGCAGTTTTGGGGTCAGGTCAAAGGTTGAGAGAATTTGGGAATCACGATTGAAATTTAGGAGTATGCAATGTTCTCGTGGAGAATCGATTTTAGATTGGACCGGGCA
The DNA here is from genome assembly GCA_026419785.1 of Sclerodactyla briareus. NCBI lineage: Eukaryota > Metazoa > Echinodermata > Holothuroidea > Dendrochirotida > Sclerodactylidae > Sclerodactyla > Sclerodactyla briareus. Next base: position 199,811 of record JAODTK010000832.1, read on the forward strand.
TCCTTTCTGGTAAAAAAAGAAAAAAAAGAAAACACTAAAAGTTAAAAATTTGGCTTGTTGACACAGTGAAATCGATCCTTAATGAAGGAAGCAGGCTCACACCTTGTATGCGGGTCCCCTAACATCGGTATACTGGATCCCTGTTGTCTCAGTGCCAGGTCAAATGTCATCTGGGGTCAACAGAGCTATCACGTAGTAGACCACGTAGTCACCACATGCAATAAGTTCGAAATACCTGGCTCGATCAAGAGGAAATTCAGTATGAGGCTTTCTTGTTGTAAGTAGAAGACCAGATCCAAGGTTATTGAGGCGGACAAGAATTCACCGAGTCTCTTGCCTTTTGGTTTGGGTAGCAGTGTTAATTGTTGAGCTGTGATCTCAATGATTGGGGCTATAGTTTGGTTCGGGTATTATTTTCAGAATGAATTTCGAATAATTATTACACAGTGCCTGAACCAAATGTTGTTGCCACTGTTCCATTTGGGATCCGGAGAACAACCGAACGATCTAGCAACACGATTGGCAGAATAAAGGTTAATACTGTGTACTAAAATTTAACCAATTGAAACCCCAGTTAAACCATAACAGTATGGGAAAGGGAAGGCTGCATCCTAAACGAGACTGTAGTTTTGACAGCGAAAGATCAGGATTTGGACAGAGGAATGGTGAAGTTAGAGCAAAACAATGTAAACGTGGAAGATGGTTATAGGATTTTCAATTCGAATTTCCAGAGCCAATTCGATATTTTGGAAAGAAAAACTCTTCCTTCCCCTCATTGAATATCTTCTGACTCTTTTTTGTATGTCACCGTCAAAACCTTGCTGTCATATATATAAACAAGTTCCATCACAAATCTATTCGGAATTTGAACTGTGACGTGCTTCATTTATGTTACGTTCCGAAATTAGGCTTCGATTCAAGACGACTGTCAGATGCCGATAGGCTATTTAATCAGTATCTAGGCCAAATAGAATACCAAGGACCCCATTGCCAAGTTGGTCACCTCACTCTGTTGTAATACTTTGGTGCCCCTTTGGGATTTGAAACGTGTATGTTATGGTGGTGAGTGAAGAGCTGGTCACACCTTAGCGATTTCAATATCGTTCTGCAGCCGAACTTTGTCAATTTCAGGCGATCAGGGATGGGTCTATTGGTACTGATGGTAATGAATTTGGGTGCAGTATCACAATACCTCTCAAAATGAGAGTTCTTGAAACAAACTACCGAAAAACGATAAGAAAAAATCGTACGTAGATCGTTAGCTCACGCGAAATTGATATTGTGATTATCAAGCGCATGAAAAGGGTTTTTCACATCGAGATTGTTTGCCGAAAAGCGAAACGAAGCCTTTATCGATCGGTGTTCCAGCCGTAAAGATAAAGGTTTGGTAATATTCGGCCTGACCCCCACCCCCCCCCCCGCCCCAAATCGGATGGTTGCACGACAGGATTTCGTTGGAGCGTGCCCGTTTTTTCTCAACTCATATCATAACGAGTGTCCAAATCGCATGGCTTATACCGTTAACATTCAGCATAGGACTGCGGTTCTTGTCCGACGCTAGCGCCAACGGCACATAATGGTACGCGAACAACCCCCTCTGCTTTTCGTAGTGATAACATTGTCTCATATTGTTCTTTGCTGTATAGCAATCACAAAAATGCACGTGCACTTGCTCCCACTGTCCGATGGGCTAGAGACCACCGATGAAGGCACCTTTTTTGGCTTTGTTTTGCACGGTTCCGAGCAGTTATTCGTGATATCTCGGTCCAAGCCACAGTAAACATATTTCCTTCCTGTGTGCCCCCTGATTCAACTTTGGTCAACCTCAACGCATCCGTTCCGAACAAGCACTCCTTGAGATCATTATTAACGTAGCGTTCCCGCCATCAATAACTAACCATTCGTCCAGACTTTTACCCTGGTTAACCTCCTTGATTTCGTCCCGTGCAGCCGACACGGGCAGTATCCGTGCATTGAAGAGTTTACAATCCACTGAGCTAGTAGCACGGAGTGGGGTCACTACTGATTGGTGATCTGGATAACCGATCTCCGGTAACACTGGGTGTAATCAATGTACGTATCTGTAGCCGAGCTGCGGCTATTGATAAAACTTTCCTCCCTAATACAATATGGCGGTACGACTGTTTATTAGTTACCCCGTACCATACACATCGCTAGTGCTTCTTTTCAGCCGGGTCGTTGACATAGCCGACGGGGACTCTTTTCCCTATTGGCCCTGGTTTGGGACACAAAGACCACCTGAGATATGGGTAAAGCGTCACAATGCTAGCAAACAATGATTGGTGGGCCTATAGTACACTAGGACTCTATCACTTGCAGCTATTTTTTCACAAACCTGGAAGTTACGTGATCATTCACAAGACCAGTTCCTTAACCCCTTCAGCAAGTTGAATAATGGTTCAAAAACTATTGCTGCCAGTTGAGGGGAAAAAGTTGCAATAGAAACAAACTGTTTTATAATGAAGGTTCTAAATTCGTCTCGTTTTGTTGGTTATCTTGGGCAGAGTGTATTCCCCCATCTATCCCAAAGGTCAGATATGGTATTGCGCTCGTAGGCTATTGATAGTTTGTCACTATGAAACAACACCGGCCCCCGGGTTCCTTCCCCGCAGTTCGCTTAGATCCGGTCCATAAATGCTTGAAGCAATGAGGGGGCGGTTGAGGTTATAATTTTCAAACTGATAGGGGCTATTGGAGCAGCTCCTTAACGGTTTACAGTAACCATTGTTTCTGGCCCGACGGTGTATTAGTTAGGACCATAACAGCTAGATTGTAAAAGTAAAACAAAACTTTCTAAAGGCGACTGTCCTGTGGCATTATGTACGTGTGAACTGGAAGTTGGGTAATTATTACTATAAGACATTCATTAATCATCGGAAATAACTGAAAACATTCCGAAAACATAGTGCTCCTGTTAACCCATACAGAAAGTACATGTGTGTTAGTCAGGACCATTACAGGGCGCGTTGGGTGTGCATGTGCAAATGAGTGGCCCGCAATAAAGAACTTTGCAGTGAAGTTGCAACATGTTTTTTTTTCATGGAGGCAGTCCCCTACATTCCGACAGTAATGGAGTAGATGTATTTAGGTGGCCATGGGTATTTATATATATTTACAGTCGAGGATGAGAGAAATGATTATTCAAAGACTTGCGTAATTCCATGCTTTACCTGAAATAGATATGCTGATCACTGGGATTTTGGAGGAGGCTGGAACAGTCTGCCAATGAAATTATTCTCTGAAGTATGAGTGCATCTATGGTCGATTTATGGAGAGGTGGAGCAGGGAAGGTAACATCTCTGAAGGGATAGAAACGATTGGAAGAAGGTTCCAAGTGAAGTTTCGGAAGAGGGTATAGGGAGTATTGAGAGTAAAGCAGTACTCACAGCAAGGGTAGAGTTAAAAGCCCTACTTTCAGGTTAATGAGAACATTCAATTTACGTAGAGCAGTTGCTCAACTCCATTTTAATCATGTACCCATCGTGTATCTACAGGGAGAGCAGAACTTTAATTCAAAGTGAATTTACTTTACAGACACATTTGTGTGCGTGTCTATTCAATTGAATGTGACAGTACTTCCCTTGTGTAAGCGAAAGTTAGAAGTAGCTCTGATTAGGTCAGGAACATAGTAGTAGAAGTGCCGAGAACCTATACTTGTGAACTGTTTTAGTACAGCCTTTCAGAGTTCTGAATTGAACTGTTGAGCCAGTTCTGAATACAAAACAACGTGCGCGTGTAATGTTTGCGCGACTGACGATCCATGCAGTTCCAATTGCACGACTATAGACACTGATGTCACTTATCATCTGCATCATACTGGAGGTCGTAGATAGTATCCTGAAGGGCTAGATAGTAATGTAATCACAGCTACCGTATTAAGCAGTCTAGAGATTTTTTTCTCGATTCCTCTTGCAATTTGTAAACAATAGAAGCTCCGAAAGATTTATTGAAATGTATTGAAATGTTTTCTGCAAAGACCAGAGAAGGGCTCAAGTGCTGGTCCATGGTAACAGCCACAACGACAATGAAGTTACTGCCAATAAGGTGGACCGAGTTATGCTATAAAACTAATAAAAACCAAGCGGGGAAAAACAACAGCACAACATAACCCGATAGTCATATCCCAGGCAGCTATATTGTTGCTACGATTCATTCCCGGTAACAGAATTAGTGACACATAGGGCCTTTAGCAGACATCCCCACTTCGGTCACTATGTAAACAAGTAACTTGACGCCACAATACTACCTACTATTTGGGCGAGTAGCAGGCTGGATTTCCAACCTGGCTGGTTGGAATTTAAGCCATCCCCTATACTGCTATTGAAGCAATATCCCCCCATTACTGTTTGCAATCCATATTATTGAAATTCATAGGATATCAGCCTTCATCATGCACGCGTTATGTTTCTACCTCATTGCATCACACTCGGAGCGGAAGCCACGACAGATTGGCATGTAGCGTGTCTGAAAATATTCTGATGCTCCAGATCACGGGAAAATAGTTATTTTCGGGTAAAATAACGAACAAAAACAGAAAAAAAAGAAAAAAAACATGCACGAACCGACCCACTTTTCAACCTTGAGTATTTTGTCAACCATAATTTTCTCTCCTCAAAATTACAGTTAGATCACCGTCACACTCAAGTTACCACAGTACTAAACTCTCCCTTCAACTATCTAAGCGATCGCCAAACCACGGCTGGCGCGCAGCGTCCTAATGGTTCTTATCCACCCCAGATAATCGGGAATTACCCTGGAAAACAAGACTGAAACCGATTCCTTTTTTGTACCGTTATAGAAACAAGTAATTCCGAACAATTGTTCCTCCATATATACTGAAACCGTCACACATTAGGCTCGGTCTCATTGCATCTCTCGTAAATATTTCTTTTATAGGGGCTGGAAGTGGCCGGCTCCTCATATGACGAAGCCTATTCCTAATATATGTGAAGTTAATCCTACCCATAATTTGGCACAAAATTATCTATATATTGTTTCCCTCCGTCTCATCTTTCTGGTTATTTGGTATAATGAAAAACCTATTTTCATTTCATGAAACCCTAAACATAGTAACTAGAACATCTCAATCTAGGATAAAAACCAGGTTTACCTTCGGAAAAGGAAAATGACTATAGACTATATACGCCTTCTTTCGCTTCTTCTCTTTTATTTTATTCTTTTAATCTTCTCCCTCTCGTTCGCACTTTTTTTTTTTTTTCCCATGTTCTTCTTTCCCCTCTTCCTTCTCTCTTTTCTCCTTCACCCCTCTTTCCCTCCCTCTTCTCTTCCCTTCCTTCTTCTATTCCTTTCCTGGGGCGGGGCGATCCAACGCCCCATGGGATACTCGCCCGCTATTTTAACACGTTTTGCTCCTATGGGCCCACCTTTCGACGAGTTGGCACAAATTGACACATTCGAGAATTCTCAGTTGAATCATTAAAAGTTTTCGTGACGGGACGCCTTTTCAGAATCTTCTTTTATACTTTTATCCTGATATCTATATTCTGCTCCTTTTTTTTTTTTTTTTTTTTTTTTTTTTCTTTTTTCTTGCTTCCATCTCATTTATGTTTCTTCTTCATTTCTCATACACAAAATCATCGGCGCGCAGCGGGGTAGGGGGGGGGGGGGGGGGGGGTCGGGGGGGACGCGTCCCCCACCTCAAAAAAAAATCAGTGGGGGGGGGTCCCCCCTAAAATTTGACCAAAAGAAATTTGAAAATTAACACCACCAATCGACAATTAAACTATCATTATCGATCTGCGGAACATGATAGAATTATACAATAGATTGATTATAACAGCCCGAAATAAATGTGAAACTAAGTACCTTTAAGTCAAACAATGTTGCCGTACCGAACCCGTTTTGCCGCCGGTCCTGCGAATATTCGCAGCTGTAGCGAAATCTGTATCGCATGGGAAATATTTACCTCCCGCGGAATACATGTGGATGTGAAAATCTAGAACAAGAGGAAACACGAGTCAGCATTTTTGGCAAATAAAAGGATGACCCGATTCACTGTAATGCTATTCTCTTCTTGACCTAGGTCTACTTAGTTATTCAAGATGGACCAATAGTCCGCGCGCTGATCAATCACGGTACAAGGCCACATACTCGCAACAAAAAGTGGGACATTGAGATAAAAAAAAAAAGGTCCTTATATAAACTAGAAAAGGATGCTTGCTATGTTTTCAGCTTTAGGATGAACATGAAGAAATACCAAATGACATGTCTGTGACTGAATTTATCATTTACTACTCCTCTCTTGCAGTACTGGCTTCCAAAAGGTGTTACGTACGTTTCAAATAAAAAAAAGACAAAACCCAAAAAGCTGCATTTATGTATCGAACTGTATACTGTAGAATTGATATAATATTTGCGTTACATCTATTTTGGCGACACAACAAGAACAAAATTTTTTAAAACCGTCCTTGTTTGTTACAACAACTCATCACCAAGTGGAAAAGGGTCTTACGTACGCGTTTCAAAGACCACCACTTTTGGTGTCTTCTAAACGTATGGCGTAATATTTTTCACTTGTTGGTCAACTATTGTAAAATGCTAGGAAACCAAAGTGTTAAACACATGTAACATCTTCCCAGTGTTGGTTCTTTTTTTTGGTTTCTCCCACCTACGGGAGTCGACCCAAGCCCCAAACAGACTGCAAGGTCCGATACGCTAACCACACATGACCACAGTGGGATGACCAACTGGGGGCGGGAAAGGGGGCTACCTGTTGAGCTCATAATTTACTCAGTTCCAAGGTCTCAATCATGGCACGGAAATTCACCGAAATGATCGAAGAAGTTTGTGTGAAATCCCTTTCCCTGGGCTCTTCCTCAGCGGGAAATTTGGCTGTCTCCAAACCCATCTGATACATCATCATTCTTCCAAATCCATTTTATTGATAAGTACCATTGTTTGCAGACATGACTCCAGTTTATAACAGGTAGATATAGCTCACAACGCTCAGGAAGTGTCGTTTCTCCTTTCCGGGCCCATCTGGGGATGTTTTTGAAACCACCCACAATTTTCCCCCCCTTGCACCGCTGGGCTCCCGCGTCACCAATGGTGCGCCTCTCCTCCGCTAGATAGTAACCACATCAATTCATCAACAGTTTTGGTCTGCTTCCCACCCTAATTTGTAGGCTTCCGCCGCCACTGTCAAAATAAATACATTAAATATCATGACAGCATAATATCACAGTAATACTTCTTGGACGTTGCAGCAACATGCTAATTAGGAATCAATCATGTGGTGAAATAAGTATGGGGTATGTTGAAACACAGGCTTTTCAGATTCCGCTGATAGTGATTCCTCTTCGCTGCAGCACGAGATGGTGACCAGCCGCGCGCCTTCCTGTACCACTAAATTGGACAAACTTCGCGGATCCTGAAATTGTGACTAATTTGTGGCGGTTCGCGGTGTGCATAAAAACTACATCGGGAAACTGTTGCCTGGTTGAATGTTCCAACTGACTATTGTGTATATATCACAAGAGCGCCACAGATAGGCAAGCGGTACCAAAGTTCATAGCTACATTATGCGGAATCCATTCAATTTCCTGTATTTCTTTTTAGGACAAACAAATTCGAACCGCCCCACTTTGAATTCGACGCATGGCATCCAGGCTGAAATCGTACCAGTCCGAGGGGGGGGGGCCGTAAGGGGGGGGGGGGGGTTGTCCATGCCCTTTGGCGCAATTTGTAACTGATTGAATGAAAAAAAGACTAAAATGCAAAATGGTTCCTTTAGGTGGAATAGTTTTCCAATGCCCAATATCGAGAAGGAGGGGGGGGGGGGGCGCCCGTTACGGTCCCCCCAAGTCCCGGCCACGAGTTTAGTTTTGTTCAATCATTAACATGGAACGAAGACTGTTTGTGCTGGCATCAGCGCGATAATGAGAGAATGACCAATCATATAGTCGAATATGGTAATCGAGTGCACTGGCTGCATTTATTGCTGTTTGAAGAGTTAGCCAGTCAATGTAAAGAAATCTGTGGCACTACTGCATTCGAATATGTAAATCAAGGGCAAGACGACTTTATATTAGCCCATATCCTCGCTGCCTCAAGATGTGGGCAGATGTCCCTGTGCCGATCATCACTGATGAGATTACTTTCAATTGCTCTCACGCCAGTTGAAAATAACTATACATACACCGGTCTTATTACATGTTATTGCGCCTGAATGCTACTCTACACACAAAGGCCGATCGATAATGGCTTTTGAAAATTGCTGGCAACTCCAACTGTGACCTCTATTTTGAAAGCTCAATTTGTTGTCAAGCTGGGGGGTCAAGACAATATTTTTGGGGATCATAGGCAATTTTTGTTTGGGTTTATTCCATAGATAGGGGTACCAACCTGTTACATGGCCATTCACAGGTAAATTCGAGAATGAGTGATCTTTAACCTGTTAAGGTATAAAATTTTATAGTTTACTTCATCAAGTATTTCCAATAGAAAATAGTGTTCTGGGATTCCTCATAAATACTGACCTGCCTACATCCTCCAAATGGTCACATTCCATGAAATTTATTGGTTCCCGTGTAAAAGGGAGGTAGAAAATGCATAAATCATAGTTTGCTCACATTTTAATACCGCAAACTTTTTTAATGTTGCTCTTTTTAAAATGCAAGACAATCTGAAGCTAAAAACATTGATAATCTTTTGCTTCATTTCAATTCATTTCAATTCAATATTCATTTCAATAATTATAGGTTCCTGTACTGTTTCTGGTGTAAATATGTACGTGAATTAGGTTGTTTGTTTTTGCAATATTTTAAATAATTATCTTTGGGACAAGCTAGCTGGCCGGCATAGTATGTTTATTTATGCCCGCCTGCAGATGGATAGCCGAATGCGAAATGGCAATACTTATAGCGTTTTCCATTCACATCTTTTTTTCTGTCTGGGCACTAAGGTTCCTCAACGTCAATTTGACAATGGTTTCCTAAAATTTGTTAAGGCCCTACACTGTGAGAATACGGATTTTACCACTCAAAAGTATTCCAATTGTGTAAATTGGTACATTATGCATAACATTTTTCAAGAAAATGATTCAATTAAATGGTTCTAGTTGTCAGTAGCAACAAAAATAATACATAGGATAACCAAATGAGCCTGATTAAAATGATAATATCCCTCCGATGTCAATATTCATTATGTATTTATAAATATAAAAGCGCTCATTCATATTAGTTTCATTATCTGAATAGGGCCTATACTGTGTTTTGTGTTCTATAGTTCAAATTAGGTCGGAATCAACCAATCAATCAAACTTTCTGTAGGGTGCTTTGTACACAACTGTTGTGAGTGTTATATTCGATTTCGAGTGCATTGGCATATTAATGAAAATGCTATCCTTTACGATAATAGAAATGGCGGTCCTTCGTTTTTTGGCACTGCACTAGCAAACAATGAGCCAAAGCCAGTGAGCCAGAATCTTCTGCAAAAGCCAAAGTGGGCCTACGGTGGTGCAATTAAATAGTGAAGTGTATCAAAGGGTCTGAAAACGTGAGTCCAGGGCATGATGGTATCCACTGCCATGTTGTCAAAGCAGTTGGTTTGATTCTAGCTCGTCCTTTGATTCAGCTAATTAACATTTCATTCACAAAATCATAATATTGCCTGTTTTTTCTTTGAAAATTGCTCGTGTAGTTCCTATTTACAAGGAGAAAGATAGGAAGCAGAAAGATCAGGGCCGTCTCAGTGTTACCAGTATTCTTGAAAATCTTTGAGAGATTAGGAACGTGTGTTTGAATTTCCTTTCACGCCATATTATAATGTCAAATGATCAGTATGGCTTTTTACCAAGTAGATCTGCAACATGGATCGTGGATCATATTGAGAAGGTCTGTACCTCCTTCGAAGAACGTTATTCAACATGTGGCGTTTTCTTAGATCTCCCAAAAGCGTTCAATACTCTTAATCACAATTTACTCTTTCTTTTAAATACTTTTTCAAATTTATTCAATACGGCGTAATTATCTTTCTAACAGGAAGAAATATCTACAGAAACTCACCTCTGTTGTAAATCCCATCACTCAGGTGCTCCGTTGTGCTCTATTCCTGGCCCACCGTTGTTTCTTGTTCATATTGATGATATCAACCTAGCCTGCAAGCATTAAAATTCACTCTTTATGCGGACGATACCAGTATTTTTCTATGGAAGTGACAATCTGTAGTTTCTAATCGATATCGTTAATATAGAAATTGTGCTTGTAACAAACTGGTTTGGGCCAATTAATTTCCTCTAAACGCATCAAAGTCCATTTTGTTTTCATCGCTGCAAATGTTTGGTCATGTCCCTTCACATGGTATCATCATTGATAGTACTGTTATTTATCAAAAATTTAACCAAAACCCTCTCAAGTCTACAGTTTTTTCTTGGACTAGTTATAGATTGCAATTTGCTTTGATCTCATCATATAACTAATGTTTGTAGTAGAATCGCAAAGCTAGCCGGCATTATTTTATTCATTTATATAGGCCGAAGAGTTGTTCTTCCTAGGCATATTCCTTCCTAGGAAACTAGGGTTCAGAGTACGCAGCTGCTTTGTTTTATCCTGATTGCTTGGACTATTCAAAAGAGAAGTGTTCGCTGGTTTTGCATCACCTCCATCAGCCTCGACCATCAACCCATGTTTCTTTTCTTTATTTCTTATCGAATAAGGTTTTACGACGCATCGTAAATTACAAATCACTTCATTTACTTTTCGCCTCCCTATATTTCGCGGAACAACGTTGCAAAGGTCCCATCCATGCCACCCTTCTTCAGCACGCTCGTACTTCGTGAAGCGACCCTTCCATCATGTTCGACTTTTGTGGGTTAAATGTAGTTAAAATTGCACGGGTGCAGAAGTGATATGAACTAGATGCATATAAATTTTCGATTTTGAAACATAAATCTTCGCCTCCTCAACCGGATGGTTGGCACAATTGGTAGAGCGTCGGCCTTCCACCAGGGAGACTAGGGTTCAAATCCCGGTCGGGTCATACCCAAAGATTTTGAAAATGGAACCGGTTGCCTTCTCGCTCGGCGCCCAGCGCAAGGGTTGGGAGCAAGGCAACGAGGGATAGCCCATTTGCAAGATGCCGTCTGCGTGTGATTACCCCACCCCACAGTTAAGGTACCGCCAAAGAGGCAATGCCTTATTGTGTGTATCTGGTGAAGGATTCGCAGCTGACTATAACGTGCATATCCAGGTCAGCTCATTGACAATAATTTGTTGAACTCACCGTGCCTAATCGTTAACCGCTGTCAATACTTTATTATTCCAATATTTACAAGTGAGATTTACGACCATCAACTACCGGATATCATTTATCGCATGGCTGTTAGTTGTATCGATAATGATCGGTGAGAATTAACGATCAATGAGGACAAACAACTTGACTAGATAAATGTAAGGGACACACATACACGTGATGCTATACGGTGTCCTCATTATCTGATTATGTAAGTCCGTACAGGTTCCTCGTTCAAACGAGAAGAGACGATCAGAAACGAAGAGTGGACCTCTAGAGAAAAGGGACGAATGGAAGAAATTCGATGTCTTTGTTATCGATAATGATCGGTTATTTAACGGGGCAAATTACTGATTTATTGGCCAAGAGGAGTGGTGCCGCTAACCGCCTTTATCTAACATTCCCAATGGAGAACATAATTCCATTGACAAATGGGACGACCCTCAAGCAGTCAAGTGAGTAATGCGAATCTCAAGTCCTAATAATGTTCTCAACCTAAAAATACAGTAAAGGCCTAACGATGTACTTGGAATGGATTTCTGAATATAAATCACCTTCTACCCAAAGTTGATCAATTACAAGCTTATGTAAATAGGTTTGATAAGTGCATTTGTGTTTCGCACTGAACGAAACTTTTTGAATGATGCCATTCATGATTTCAAAATTGTAACCCGGTTACAATGTAATACGCAAAGACAGGACATGTAGAAAGGGGGTAGGGGTATCCACTCTATAAAAAAAATGATTCGATTTTATTCGTCATGCCGAGTTCGAAATAGCCCACCATTCGAAGTAATCTGGAATTAGAGATTCTCCCTACCACATATTAAAAATATAGTGTAATAAAAATATTATTGGGTGTGTTATACCGTCCACCAAACACGAAAGTTGACTGGGTCGAATATTTTCAGGAAATGTTGGTGGCCCCATGTAATTCGTTCTCCGACATTGTAATTGTAGGTGATTTCAATGTGGAACCTACTAGAGAGAATAAGTCAGATGGGCCCAAGACAAGTGGTAACGGTACCCACTAGAGAAACCAATTCATCGTCAAAAATGAAAAATCAGTTTACACCGAGCCAGACCGAATTGTACACATCGACGTGCCGAAGATAAAGCTAAGTGACCATTACCCCATTTTTGTTAAGTGGAAACTAAAAATTATGTACAAAGCCACCTCCTAAGGCGACAAAACATGAGTATATGAGGTATCGCGCCATTATGAAAATCGATGTAAATGCATTTAAACACGACCTTCAAAAGTGTCCTTGTGATAGTGTATTGAGCGAGTTAGATGTAAACCGCTCATGTGAAGCCTGGTCAAGGGCATCTTTTTAAGTATTTTGACAAACACGCGCCACTCAAAGTTAAGAGGATTAAAACTAAACACCAACCACAGTGGTTCAACTATGAAATTAGGCAGGCTATCTCCAGAAGGAACTCAGCAAAAATAAACGACCCAGATACATATCGATTTGAGATATAAAGTTGTTAGCTTGATTGGGGTGGCTGACAGGGGTACTTAAGGATTGATTATTGTTAACAGCAAAAGTGATTCGAAAGCAGTGTGGGCCAGCTCCTACGAAATGTTCAGTCAAACGACACTAACAGCAGGTACGCAAAGAACAGATGCAATAACTGCAGATGGTAAATATTAACAAATGATATAGATAGTGCAAATGGATCAACACGTAATTTTTATCGGTGTACACTAAGTATATACTAATGACAACGGAATGCAGGTCACGATTATTGGATAGTGTTGTATTTCACATCTACCAAATTCCGAGGAGTCACCTTTAGAAATACAGAGGTGTGGTGACCAGAGATTATGGGTTAGGTCTCTTAGATCTCTTGATTGTACGAAGGCCACCGGTCTGGATGGATCAGTGCCGATTGTCTCAAGTTATCCGCTACAGAAATTACGAATAGCATAACCCGCATCACCATCAATCGTAGTCTAAAAAAGTTCCACTTCCCCCACTCAGTGGAAAAAACCGAAAGTCATTCCCATTTTAAGAGTGTTCTCCTCTTGAAGTTACAACTACGACCTATTCAATATTGCCCGGCTATCTAAGTCTGGAAAACCATGTCCATAACTCTTTAACGAATTCCAAATGCATATGGACTGATACGTGAGGTCACATCAGGTTTAAGGGAAGGTCATTCATGCGAAAAACCCCAATTGAAGGATTATTGATGACTGGAATGAAGCTTTGATAATGGTACTTGGTTTGGTTCGAACTGTTAGACTAAGGAAAAGCTTTCGATTGGTGAATTATGTCATATTAATTGATAGCTGTGTCAGTGCACGGTCTGTCAGATCATCCGTTGGTGGTTCAGGTTATTTAATCGATCGGACAGCAAGTCACCTGTCATGCCTGTGTGAGGCAGATTATCGCCCCCTATGTCGTGACTTGTGGCGTCCACAGGGGTTCAAATCCTCGGTCCAATACGATGTGTATATATTTGAAGCCCATGGATCAAGTTATCAATCACTGTTTCAGCGATATGTTTTTAAACCCCCGCGGGACGTTGGACTCATATGGGTGAAAGACAAATCGAATAGCTGATCTAGATAGGAAAGTAAATGAAAGACATGGCCATGAGTAAATAGTGTCAACGTAAAAAATGCGTGAATAAATAGCAAGAAAACGAAGTGAATGATGGTGGGTTCAAGACAGAGGAATATGTTCCATGCCGAACAGCAGTCTACACATAACCGTCGAGAATATAGATATTGAAAACGTACAAGTGAAAAAAGATACTGGGTGTTAATAGACAATTGATCTGTCGGGAACAATCATGAGTGACTCAGTTGTAAGAAGGTATCCAGCAGACTGGATCTGCTAAGGGCATATAAAACCTTTCATCGATACCATATTGTATTTTGTTTTATACGGGATATTCTACCTTACTAGAGTACTGAACTTAGTTATGGGTCAAAGTAGTGATGGAAATAGTTAGGAATAAGTCGCCTGCAAACATATGCGGCCAAAATAATAACAAATGCAACCTTCGAGGACAGATCTGAAAATTTGTTCGAGCTTAAGGTGGTCCTCACTTGAGAAGCGTATAAAGTGTAAGCGAAATACTATGGTTATAAGGCTCTTAACGATCTTGCGCCTCATTATATTGCCGAGCTGTCCGTTCACCCAATGATGTTACATCACCGTCTCTCAGGTCCACAACGAATGATTTATTTCTTGAAGGGCTGGAAGCACTCAAACCATATAAATACCTCTCTAGTTGTTGCGCGCACATGGAACGAACTGACCATTGAATGTAGAAAATGCCATATTCCGTAAAATATTTTAAGTCTTATCAAGACATTTTACTAAATGTTATTGTTTGTAATATTTTTATGAATTGTTCTTTCGTATTTACCTTCCACTCAATTTTTGGTTTTTGTCATATTTATATTATTTTTGAAAGTTTTTATTGTGGGCATTTATGACTCCCAGTGTTTGTGAACTTTTATGATGTTTCTGTATACGTCCTTATTGTTCTTTGTTTATATGTTTAGTAATTCTATTCGTTAAAGGGGCCGAAGGTAAGTAGCTTGTAGCTAACTGAGTGAGTTTACCCCGTGAGGTAGGAAAACATTTGTTTGTTTTTGGTTTGTTCTTGTGCTATATGTCCAAAACACAAGTGAAATGTCCAAAACACAAGGGATAATCAATCCAGACAAATAAATACGTAACGACAGAGTTAAAGACCGAATAACAATAGAACCAAAAGGAGCAACACAATTAGGCCAAAAGCGGGCCCATTTTCAACGGGTACCAATAAAAACGATGACCATCAGGAACACAACGAATACAGACAAAAAAATATAAAAACCCACAACTCTCACCCCACCTAATAAACACCAGCAAAAAAATTCAGCAACTCCCGGTCGCTGAGAGAGGCAGACCATAAAGAAGAGTTCCTTCAGTTTAACCTTAAAAGTATGAATAGATTCAATAGATTGATGCATTCAGAAGAGCGTTCCGATCACGTACAGCAGATGGCACAAAAGTGGCACCAGCACACTTGTGTTCAACAGGAACGTAGGAACTTATAAGCTCTCGCCACGGGTGACATATTATGACTGGAGAAGTTCTAGTAAAAAACTGTAGTTAAGTAGGCGAACTAGAGCTAAAAAATATTTTGTGTGTATGGTTTAACCGAATGAATTTAGCCCTGTTCTCAACTGTCAGCATACCGAGACTAGCAATCTCCTCATGCCCATAATGATGAAGAAGAATAATGAATAATATATGTGAACAAATTGATCGGATAATTGTAAGTGACATACCCACAGTGTCGTCATGTGAATCAGTACAGATACCTCCCTTTATCGATTAGAGGTGAGCAGTGAAATCGATGTCTAAGAAAGAGGGACGAGAGGAGAAATTCGATGTCGTCGATATTAGTATAAAGACTGATAACGCCGTCTCCTTTGAGTTCAACGACCGCGAAGGTCACTCAACCGGAGTAGACGAACAAGTCAATATTATATAATAGGTACAGAAACGGGGACGTATATATGTGACGTAGGCCTGAATGGAAAACGCCCGTAGATAGTGTCTCCTCCTGAACCGAGTGGCTGGCACAATAGGTAGAGCGTCGGCCTCCCGCCCAGGAGATCGGGGTTCGAATCCCGGTTGGGTCATACCAAGGACTGACTGACTGTTCACTGCGTAGGCCCATGCGCCAAACTCTCCTTCCCCTAACCAGTCACTGAAACTGTCGATTTAGGATAATCTACACGCGTCTATTTCGAGAGAATATACCGTCCAACCTTCTGCATCCTTATTATATCGAGCTTGACGTCTTATGAAATGTCTATCTTCATTCGACCCAGCCGCAATTGGGATAAATAGGACGTAGGAATGTGCACGCATGTCGCTCAACTCATGTGCATATTTAATAGCCAGCCCACTCGCAAAACGAGGAACAATGCAACTTGCTATACCCACATTTGAGTTCGCTTCCGTTGACAAGGAATTAGGTTGAGTAACTTTGCACAGCGTATGCTCCAAACTCTCCTTCCCCTAACCAGTCACTGAAACTGTCGATTTAGGACAATCTCGATCTACACGCGACTATTTCAAGAGATTATACCGTCCAACCTTCTGCAATCCTTATTATATCGAGCTTAACGTCTTATGAAATGAAGTATGGTAGTGTTACATCCCTTCATGAAGACGTTTGAAAGCGTTCGGAATTTCTCTTCTTTTTGCTGAGTGAACGGAGGATAGGTATAAAAAACCGGTTCGGGAAGAATGTCTTCTCCCTGATTGCCATTTTTACACGGTGACGGCTTGGGTAAGCTGCCATATGTATCACTTTATCAGTAGGCGTCACATTACTCTGTTATATATTGTCTCCAGTCCTTGGGTGTGTTTCAAATATTTCTTGAGATCGAGTCACTGTTTTATGTTCAACGCTCACGATGCCTCTCACACTTCATCAATACAGTCATCCGTGATGGAACTCGACATATTTCTGCCACGGCGATCTATCTTCATCCAACCCAGCTCGTAATGGGGATATAAATGGACGTAGGAATGTGCACGCATGTCGCTCAACTCATGTGCATATTTAATAGCCAGCCCACTCGCAAAACGAGGAACAATGCAACTTGCTATACCCACAGATGAGTTCACTTCCGTTGACAAGGAATAATGACAACTACTCAGCTGAATTATAAGGTTCGCCAGTCCAACCCGAATTATGCGACCTTCCGTTACGGAGTGGCAGTCCTTTGAATCTGGATGGTATTGCCTAAGAGTGAAACGCATCTCATAAGGCAATAATAAAGATGTCACACTGGCACAACCCTGCAAAAAAATCTTTTTGAAAATTCAAACATTAGTGTCACTTCGAAAAGCATTTAGTCAATGGGAGAGGATTGCGTGTAGTGGGTTGGTAGGTGTTGATGATTACTTTGGTGAGAGAAGACAACAGAACTTCTGCTAAATGTTGACTTATCAACGAAATGAAACAATGAAATACTTAACATAACTTCCCGGGTTGCCCAGGTGTGACGTCATGCGTTATTGCGCAATTTGGAACTCCCCAATTCTCTGCATAGTGGAACAAACTTCGAAGGCCACAACTCCATATAGGGACATCGTATTGAAATGGGGTTTGGACCTATAGATACAGTTTTCCATTCTCCGTGATATAACATCTAGTGTATCTGGGCCCGCAGTTGTCCTTTAAGTTGAGTAATGTCGCTAAAGGAAATGCTACTCTGTCAGAGTAACAATTCTTATCCCTGGGCTGATAGAAAGGTTAATACCTGTATATTGGTGACACCAGCCCACTGATACTCTCAGATACTGATTCTGATAGACACTGATACCCAAATAGCAGTTTGACCCTGGTCTTGTGGTGCTCAGAGATATTCAGTGATTACATCCACACAGATATCAATTCCCGCTGTCCACTGACGTCTGTATGGCAGCTCAGTCTTAGGCCTGATTGAGTGATTTATTTGCAGCGGCTGATTAACTAAAATGTCGACGAGAAATACTGCACTCAGAAGTTACTCCTGCTTGCTAGGCTCAGCAAATTAAGAATTCTTCTGCATGAGGATACAGGTGGGTGCCGCAATAATTTATAATTCTTCATGTGTTTGTACGGCACCAAGCCCTCTCAACTAGGGAGTTCGTTCTGAAGAAAACGATTTAAATAACAATTGTAACAACTTTAGGACACTGCTAATCATATTCATGTTAGTGTTGTGTTAAATATCTTGCAAACGATCAATCAATCGCAGGCGGTTCAGAGGAGGACTCTATCCGTATGTAACGACGCATGTAAATTGCGAGCAGCCTACTCGAAAGGATATATTAGCTATTCAATTATTAGTAACTTATAAATATTCGATACAGCAATCAATCTTCACAACCAGGTCTCGTTCAGCAGCGATACAGCGCGTGTGCGACAGGTGTAGCAGAGTCAACATGACTGGACCGAGCGTATGTATAAGTTATGTCAAAGCCGGTGAAGAATGTAGGAACATCTGTCCATATATGCAAACTAGAATTGAAAACGAGATAGCGCTGAGGCCGCAACCTATATTCAGTTAGCCAAAGAAGATGCTGTGTAGAGCTCTTTGCTTACTTCAGAAGGTCCGCTTCATTGGAATTGGTTTAAACACACACAGTCACGACAGATGCATTTGCTCGAGAGATATGATAGTTCTGTATCGGTATGGTACATGATATATTAGCAACTTTTCCATGACGTCATAACTATCTAAGAATCAGATGCATATACGAACAAGACTTGAAAAGAAAAAGTTTACTATTTCTGATAGATCTACGTCCTCTACGTTCCAATTATGAAATGCTCAGAACGATTGCTTGACATACTGTTAGATTACGTATTTTACCCGATGTTCATTTGTGAAGTAGAACTATGCACGTGTTTGCCTCTGTCGGTAAATCCGGATTATAAATGTTAGTATCACGACCGTCGGACTGTGTCACATAGCTGTAATCTGGCACCCTATGGCATCACCTCTAGGCAGTATTTCAAACGTTTGAATTAGAACAGACAGGCTGGGAATACCACCATCTTTCTAGTAGCATCGTCAAATTGCCATCGTATACTGGGACGTACTGCATTTCAACATTACTTAAGTAGTGAAGTGAAATGTCTCGATCCCACCTATTTATACGATAATTTGATGTAGTCGGAACAGAACCGATATATTGTATGGCTTGTGAGGTGGAAATTCCCAAGTACAACTGTCCTCTACCGATATCACAATCGACCCTTTTCACTCGGATTTTGCTTTGGATAAAAACAGTCCGACATCGGATGCAGTCACTGAAATTCACCTCCAATGAACCAACTATCGACTAGACCATGTACAGCAATATTTTTACTAGCCCATACTCACCCACCAGTCCAATCAAGCGACCAGGCTTGGTACTGACCCGCCTATGAACTCCCTGCCGATCTTTGTTAACCATTGAACCGTTGTGAGGCGTTTCTGCGGGCGGGCTACCCCGAGTCACCGGATCCCGTACAGACAGCAGACGGTGGACAGTATTGTCCCCTGGGAGGCGCGCCCTATGCCCAAAGAAACACAGTTAATCGTGCAGCAGCCAACAAACATGCACCATACCAGCAACCTCGAGAACCCTGGAGTGAGAGTAGTGAAACAAGAATTCAATCTCCGCTTTAGGCCAACATCAGCGTACACGCCTCACTTAAATAATGCAATAATGCAATAAAGCACTGTGGGGCCAAATCCTCTGCTCGGATACGCGGCCGCCACACACCAATACCCTGAACTCATGACGCTGACATTTGTTGGTTTATTGAAAGTCAAAGTCCGCATGGCACATATCCACTGATGACACTGCCGAGTGGACGGATGGCTCAGTGTGCTCCATGTTCTCACCCAACCCTGGACCGACCAGACAACACTGTCCACGGGACCACTGAGGTCCTGACTACATGGCATTGGAACCCAAGGAATTATTCTCTCGACTGAGGGTCCCAAGGGCTCACCGGGAATCCACTAACTCGTCAAGTAATACAACATCCATCCGCGGAGGACGATAACCCAGCCTTCATCAAATGGGAGCCCGCAGTCAGTGATTCCTACTACCGTTTTATAACCCAGTTCATACACGTGTTGAACAGTCTGAGATGGTCTATACCCCTACCTCACACCGTGAGAGAGAGACACCACCGGCTCCATTCCCATCAATCTCAGAATCAGATAGGTAATCATCTGCACAAGACGGGGTGGTACATCACACTGCACGAGGGGCGTCCCTACACGCATCCGAGTCGAAAGCAGGCTTGTAAAAGTCGAAGCAACGAGGAAAGCCTCTGTCGGCACGGAGAGGCACGATGTGATCCACACAGCAAATCATAATTATCTGCTCACGTGGACAATACTACGTCAGCACATAACTAAATCATCCAGGTTATCAACACAGATATTATAAAAGTGTCAAATGTTACTTAATACAAAACAACATGGATGTATAGGTAAACCAACAGACTATACGGAACATTACACAAGATAGGGCGGTGGAAAAAATAACATACATACATGCAGTTTCAGGCACATGATGTCTCAGTATTGTTTGGAAGGTTATACACCAATAGAGTGGTGCAGACCGAATATCACCATTATACCACACAAAACGGTTGGAACAAACTTGCTCACACGTCTACATGTGGTGTACTGCAAACAAACCCGCAATACCCAATACGTATCAGCTGAAAATATATCGGTAGGCCTAACTGGTCTTCCGCGAAGACGGGTTGTAAAGAAGAGGATATGATGATTAATCACTCTGCCTATACGGCAGTTTGCCAATTTTTGCGTTGGGTAAAAGCTCAATAGTATAACTTATATCATCGAGAATTTGCTTAGAGTTTCATGTTATTCGACTGACCATTGACCCAATCTCAAAGCAAACAGGGTTTATGGGGTGTAAACGAGTAACTGCTAATGGTTTGTGCGGACGATTCTGCACTTTCCGGGCGCTTGGAACAATGAAAAACATACCAATCGACAATGTACAATATGCAAGTAATACCACAAAGCGTGATTGAATACTGTAAGTTGCAATTATATCTTATGAATTTAACTTTCGAGAACGAGGAATTAATATAAAATGGAATATAGGATGCCTTCAATATCGGCCGATTGCAAAAGGTTTAGCATATCCGGTGGATAAATATTTGAGAGATAGGACAATGAGCGCGGATGAAGAATTAACACAGTTTTAACGATCGCCACAATAAAAGTTCAGGTAGGGTGGCGGCGTTAGGTCTTTCAGCCCAAGTCGGATGATTTTAAAGCTAAATAATTGGTTAACATTTTCATGCAAACATAGGTATTGTGTACGGGGTGCAGGTTAGCAGTTTGCACTATTATGCTTACGGGTGGATGGTGGCAAAATAGCTTGAACTAAATCATGAGACTTAGTTTATCTATTTGCCTAGAAAAATGTTCGGCCAACCAAAACGAATATCAAGTGAGACTTGGCATATGATGCATCTCCCTATGTCGAAAAAACCAGAAGTTACTGTTTGAGGAAATCGTGGCGGATTCCGTCGTTTCCTTACTCGAGAGGTTTGCCACACGTCGTTAGAATGCATTGATCCTCATGACTCTGGTGCGTCACGCCTTGACTATACGCCAATTTACTTCTTCTCGGTGCACGTGAAAGCTGACTCAAAAAGTATCAGCGGCCTCCAATATGAAGCCGCTTGATCGACATTTCGGCGTGGGTTGGACCGACCTTCCGACGACCTCTACATTTGAAAAAGGCGGGAAAAATATTCATTTTGTCGATTCTTTTTCAGCTGTACTTGCTAGAATTTTTAAATTTTTGAAAACCAGTTTGAAGATTCGTCCACTATCGTTACGGAAAATGTTAATAATCTGAAATATCGATAATTTGAGGTTCAGATTTCCAAAGTACATGTAAACTAGTAAATACATTGTCGGAACGTAATTCACAGCGAGTCTTCCACATTAAATGAAAGATCGAGGGCTTAGTCGGCAGCCTTGCTCAATGGGGACTCCCTCTCCATAAATTTAGTGGTAGGCTGAGTGATAAGTGTACCGTATCAGATGGGAGTCACCATTGAGTTAGGACATTCGAGAGCACTAAGGAGGGAGGCATGGCCGAAAAAAGAGGACAGTTGATTGGTACGTCACTGTCGTTTGGTCATCCGCGTCCGTAATAATAATAATAATAATAATAATAATATAATAATAATAATAAAATCATAATAATAAAAAATAATAATAATAATAATAATGAAACGATCGACGCAGGCAGGATCAGAAATTAGAACCTTGAACATTAACTCACCAGGTCACGATGAAAGGAGTGGAAACATTTAGGTTAAGTTCTGAAGGAGAAAAAAAGATAGTAATTTCATGGTCAAAATCCATTGCAAACTCATTTCGGAATGCTGAGGGGGTACTTTTCTAGCTTGCATGTATATAAAACGAAGTTGTATGGATACTGCTAGAGAAACATGCCTCTTGGGTGTGATCTGCACATTGGCTGACTCCTGCAGGCAAGCTTCGTTTTTCCCTGTCGGCCAATCACTCGTACGCAACGAAGGACGGCTTCAGTGACGGACAGATGCAGTAAATACAAATATCCGTTGAAGCTTGCGCCAGTCGTGTATCCTTCGAGGGCTTTCCCTGTGTAATAGGATTATTCTCAGCGAGAGTTCAATGGGAGGCGAGAGGAAAGTAGTTGCAATTGGATTTATTCCTGTGGGACGGAAAAATACGATTACAATCGAATACGGGTGAGGATCTGAGTAAGGTGTTCTTTTTTGTCCAAATAATTATACGACATTTCACAAAAACATGGTTGAGGACAGACAGACATTAGAACATGTTAGGGAAGGAAGGGGAATCTTTAGATGTAGCGTGGCGAGATATATATATATAATATATATATATATTATATATATTATATATATATATATATTATTATATATATATATATATTATATATATAATATATATATATTATAGATATATATATAATGATATTATATATAATATCATGTATATTAATCGAGTGTCGACGCCTAGGCCCGCCTAGGACCGCCTAGGGAGATCTTATTCATCTAGAGTTCAACGGTGGAGAACTTCGCAACGACTACCTAAATAAATACGTACTGGGTTCTTACTGAGGCGTACTTAATTAGGACTTATTTGGGTAAGAAACGCCTACTCCTAGTTGCCGGATCACATAGGAACTCTTTTTCTGAAATTGTATAGTTTGTTTTTAGCTACAAGGGGGGTTGGTATTCAGTGCCCGAAAAAATGTGTTTGCTCCTTGTTGTTGTTGTGTTTGTCTGTGGGACGCTTGTATGTGGCATGTTTGTAGGTGACTGTTGTTGTTGACTGCTTGTGTCTTGACTGTGTGTGTGTTAATACGGGTTGTTGACTGCTGTGTGTGATGATTGTATGTTGATTGTCTGTGTGTTGACTATAGTGTGTTGACTGTTTGTGTGTTGATGTAGTGTATACACAAAGGATTACAAACATGGTATACAAACATAGTAAATGTGAGCAGACGACTGAAGAAACGAAAGGGTGTGAAATAATGTACACTAACTCGGGTGTACTGATGCCGCATTCAAGATACAGTCGGCATAATCTAGGGCTCCGGTTATTTCCCCACCAAAAATCAGACCTTGACTAATTTACAGGGACGCCCTTGAATTAGAAGGAGGTGAACTGTGTATATCGACTATCGGGTCATTCAGGTATCAATCAAGGCCAGGCGATTTACTCAATAGCCAGCCTTGTTGTCTATCTATTGAACATATGCTCTTTGTATCACGGATCATCGACGATATTGCTTACAATTACTTAACACCAGCGCTGACAACCTGCAAAAAACGCAGGTCTCTGATTAGACCAGCATAAGGACTGAATGATACACTACTTATTATGAAGGTCCGTTCGTTATTGTCGATAAGTGTAGATAGCAATTGTTACTCTTGATTTTGACCCGATTTTTCTAGGATCCATTTTGGGTATTATTGCAATGCGTTTGTCCTCTTACTCGATATATCAAAACCAGAGGTCGAGCTGAAGGGGGCAGTTGGCCTGGTAAGATTTCTGAATAGGCCTATACGTCACTGTATTGTGTACGGTATATAGTTGAATGTGATCCCGCGTTAGCAGCATATATACTAATGCATATGCATACGGTATGCAGATATATAATAACAGAAATAATAATATGGTGTAAGAATTATTCCTTGAATAATGGCTCAATAAGAAGCATTATCACATTACTGCAAATACGGAATCAGTACATCTGTCCCAGATAGTTTGCCTACCGAGCCCAATACGTGTTTTTGATCGCCAAATGCACATTCGCGACCCTCATCATAATAATGATTCCCATTATTTAAATTATATCTTGTCCATCACCATAGGACAACTGAGTTGTCATCAATGGGCGACTTTCTACTTGACCAAAAGGGTCGCTAGTGGTGTTCCCCAAGGACGGTCTGACTGTTCTAGCCTATATTGACGATCTCGAAGTATTCGGCCGGATTCCAGAGTTAAAAAGGTTTGAGACGATACCAAGTTGATCGGAAGGTTACTTGCCAACAACGATGTTGCGATTGTCCAAAGGATCTTGATATAGCGATCTTGATATTCTGAGTTATTCCCAAATGGTATTTCGATTGGAAAATATTTTTCAATGACGAGAACCAGTAAGTGCAAAGTTGGGTATGTGGTTGCACAATCGCAACGCTTCTTTCAAGTTAAGGCGCAAACTATTCATCAGGTGAATTCAGAAGGGGGGGGGGTGTTTATTTTAATTCTTCATTGAAACCTTTTAAGCAGTGTTCTGAAGCTGCGAGGAAAGGTACTGGATATCTTGCTTATTATACGCCCTTCAGTTTCCTTGATTAATGTTGTCAGGCGGTTTACGCAGATGTTGAGACCTCACCTTGAGTAATTCCTTCTGTCCCATAATGGAATCCCTATTCTCGAGAGACGAGCGGTATTGAAAACGTTCAGCGGAGGCCACTGATCCCTCCCCTGCCTTAGCGATTCACCTTACGAGGAAGATTGAGACGTCCTCGTTCTAACTTCGATGGTGCTGAGACAATTCGAGGTGATTTGATTCAGGTTTTTAAAATTGTCATGATTCGAGGTGCCTTCCCTTCCCACCATTTGCTTTCTTTGAGGTTTCGAAAGTTACCACCAACAGGGGTCTTTGCTCAAGCTTCGTGTAAACGCTGTAGATTGGACTTTGGAAATATTTCTTCTCGCAAGAGTTATTACTGATTGAACGCGGCTTCCTGAAATATTTTGTTCTGTCTAAGAGTGTGAATGCGTTCAAGAAAGTCTTGAATTGATTTATTTTTCAAGAATGTGGGCGAATTCTTTAGACATCTGTGTTTCTCTTCTCTTTTTGGGTTTTTGTGGCTTTTCATGGTCTCTCATGAAGATTTTGTCCTTCCTGCCCTTTTTCACTAAACTTAAACTATATACCAACACACCATCATGCATTTCCCTTTTGTGTTGAATAATGTAACGTTTTGGTTTTGGTGTTTTGTTTTCCGTTATTTGGTGAGCGCGTCAAACATTTTTCATGGCATTATCAATTCACACTCCTCTATCATTGAAGAGAAAAACTATAAACAACAAATCAAATCGGCGTTGCAATTAATTCATTTCATATGAACCGTTATATAATGCTCTTTTTAGCCTGTCATTTCAGGTAACACGTTAATGCGAGTTGGGTGACACGGTTGGTTAGAGCGCCGGCTCGCACCCGGTAGATGGGGGTCAAAATGCAGGTCGGGTAATACCAAGGACTTGGAGCAATGTACCTGTTGCATTCTCGTGGCGCTCAGAAAAGGAGATAGGGAAAAGAAAGGAACTACTGTGAAGTCTTCGAAATTCAAAACAAGTGGACGCGGGCCGAGGGTCGGGATCAATAGTCTCCACTGCTAGACGCTGTTCACTGCGTATGCAGCTAACTTTTTTTTTGTTTTTCACACGAGCATCATATTGAGTTCTCTTAGCCATATAGTAAAATATTTACAATTGCATTACAGAAAATAATTCGCTTTGGATATTAACATATGTATAGCATGTCTACTTCGCTGCTAATGCATGCTATATGTACACGCACGCCCCCCCCGGGGACGACATGACGTGCCTAACTGGCGTGAGTGGGTCTGCGAGATAGAGGACAATACTGTACCAGCAAAACATCATCAAAGACAACACATAGGAGGGGGCAAAAGTACCATGTGTACGAATGTGGCAGTAATGGCACATCACCGCAAATTCATAATTGACAGCAAATTAACATTAGATGATAGAGTATACTAGATATTCATTGCGCCCATACATTATCATAAATTGATTTCCTTCAAAATAAGGCTTGTGATCACATAGAGCGGACTTCGGTCGGTATCATTGTATGACAATTTTCCGAGGGAGGTTGACATTCTAAAGCGATTGTATAATTGTGTAAAGGGCCATGAGTAGCACCTCATGGATATGGACGTTAAACTGCTAAAGATAACATTCATTATCAATTTGCCGTGATGCAGCATGGCTGCAACCGGTTGTGAACACATGGTAGTTTTGGCCATTATAGTCGCTCGTTCATCATTTCGAGATTATTTTGCCACTACGGAACTTGCCTCATCTCGGAGACCAATTGCAGCTGATTTAGATACTTTTCATGGCGTACTCGCCGTGTTGTATTCGTCATTCGTGGGATCAAGTAGCATTACCCACTTCCGCATTCTATGGAATCATAAGGAAGCCTGGATTCCATGGATGCGTAATGCGTGTCTGGGCTGGATGTGAAACCAAATTATTTAGGAACACGAACGTTTGTTTAAGAGAAGGAAACACGTAAGTTTAGGCGGGAAGACCTCAACAATACAGCAGCCAATGTGCATATTGTCGTTGATTGGCTTTTAAGGAAGAGATACAATAGATGTCATTCGCGGTGATACGCACCGTATACGCATTGCCATGTGATCATTTTGGCCTAGCGGTGTTGGTTTGTCTTTAGTACGTTTTCTTCTTTTGCCGCGTGGAACTAATATCTTTGTAAATAAGGCATATCCAGACACGGGCACCCCGCCCAAAGTTCACGTAAAATTTTAAAATGGTACCGGAACCGCATCGGCCATATATGGAATCCCAGCCTAATGATGATCAGGAACGGACCAGCCCATAGGCCTCCGCTTATCATGCCACCAGGACTGGTTTATCTTTCGTTAACAATGGTCGTGGAAATAGAGCGCCAATCTGATTAGTCGAAAATTGAGACCCTTTCTCTTATGCCTATCACTGCTGATTCAATACTAGGAAGAAAGATGGGAGAGGAAAGTGGTAAAGTAGTCATCTCCTGTACGCACTCCGGCACCGTATACACGGAAGCGTTTGTCCGATCACCGCTGTCTCCGATCATAATTATTGGTTTCAAGTAAAAGGTTTCGCTAGGACATCGTGAAGAATGATTCGTTGGTCTAAGCCTCTTTCAAAACGTTGTTCTTCATTTTAATAAACAACTGTCGATCACTTCGTTCAAATGTCGCGGAAAGGTAATAGACAGTTCAACTGTTTGGGAAAATGTCAGATTGCATGTAATTTGATATTCCCATGTTTTCTGTTTTGGGTATCCGCGAAATGTATCACTCAGTCAGAAGGCGACCATGTTACCTTCATTTGTCTTGACCCGAGGCGGTGGGTTTGGCCTACAATATGCTCAATGATCGAGGTGGTTGTTGTTATGTTTCACGCACGCGAATTTTTCAAATTCAAATTCATTACTACGATCGTGTGATGGAACTCTCCACGGTTCTGACAAGATGAATCAGATAGATGGTGAGGAGAGGTATAGCGCAGTATCTACAGGAATATAAATTTGTATGTATCATTCGATACCCTTCCAGAGATGAAGAAATTCTGTACTGCATCTTATTTGTGACATTGTTTTAAATAGTTTCGTATAACAAAATTCATCACAGATTATATTGAAAACAATGGCGTTGTATATATAATTAGTAATGGTATTAGTAACTAGTAGTAAGGCAATTAAAAGTACCACGGTTGATTGCCTTACTTGAACAATAGGAGGTCACCAAATCAGAAGACCCTATGCAGCAATTTCTCGTTCAGAGTAGCGGGCCATCAGAGATGAAACGGCTTTGCCAGTGACAGGCCAGTTTCCACAAAGTTAACATCATGGAGTGGTAATACAGTCATTATATTCTAGTTCCATTGGCCAGTGGCAGGACGCAGGCTGCTATTTCTCGCTGTTATCTATTTCGCTATTGCGTACTCTCATGACCTGAATGATAGCCCAGGTAACATGCCGCTTGGGCCGATGGGGGTTTTGTCGGTTTGGTGGGCGGGGGCCTAGAGTTGGGGTTCGTCGGGCTCGCTTGGACCCAGTTGTCCGTGAAAATTCCATGAATAAAATTCCACAGTCGGACTCGCGATAGAGTTTTCGTAAGTCCCCAACATGTAGTTTGTGAAATAAGTTAACCCTAACAACTGTGTTTTTTTTGTGGTTACTGTAGACAGGTTTCCATGCGGGTCTAGAGTAGGATTTTGTCGGTTGTTGCGCTGGGGGGGGGGGGGGCTGACAAGATGGTTAGTTGCCCAATGTGGGCAAGATAATCCCCAATTGCATGGATGGTCCGTCGGGGCCACATCATACCCCTTGTGACAACTGTGTAGGGTGACCAATTGGGCAGGCCCGTTAGAGCCAACTCGGGAGGTGGCAGGGAGGGGACGAAGTTTAAAGTGTAATTTCATATCTGTTAGTCCTCATCTGGTGGGAGAACTAAGTCTTCGAGAGAGTCGCTTTACATGATACGGTATGAATAATTGATTATTAATAGGACAAGGACATATCCTGTTAAAATAACGACGGCATATATAGATATATATATATATATATATATCGATATATATATATACGATTATATATATATATATATAAAATTATCTTATATTATTATATATATATATATATATATTATATATTATATATATATATATATATTTATATAGATATCTATATATCTATATATATTATATATATAATATATATATATATATATATATATAGATAGAATAAAAAACGTACCTATATATAATATACTATTATATAAGATATACTATATTTATATATATATATTATAGATAGATATATATATATATATAGATAATTATATATATATAATATCTATATATATATTCGTATTCGTATATATATATATATATATAATATATAATATATATTTTTCAAGTTGGAATTTCTTGGTATAGGGTATGTGAAATACTCGCTATGAAGCCAAACATAATACACAGAAAAAGTAAAAGTCTAATAAAGTACGGCAACTCTGACGATACAGTCGCAGGAGGGGATTCTGGTCACTTTCGATTTAACACAGGATGTCTGCCACTTCTCTGGGTGGAGTAGGTTCTCGTCATGTTTTATATTCACTTGACAGTTTATGTGGCGTCTTGAATTATTCAAAAATTCCACCAAGCATGTTCTCATCAATTGCAGAAGATGTTGAATATTCATACATTTGACCCCTCGTAGATACCGCTCTACGTAGAACAATTGTCCCGATATCTCAATCGAGAACAGAGACAGAGAAAAGATTATTGCTCTGGCGGATAGAGTTCCATCACGTGCGGTAAGAGGAAGTGTGAGAGCATTCAGTGCGTGAACATGAAGATTAAGTCGATATTTCCAGAAGTACCAGGACTCAAGGAAAGAACTAACAAAACAATATGATGCGAAGTGATAATTACGGCTTACCAGGACAGGAGAACAGTTGTTGCCCGAAATGCTGAATCGCGAGGGATGAGCTTATATGCCAACGTGCTTCGTACTTTCACGCACTTCGCTATAAAGAGGCATGAAAGACATTCAAAATGAATGGAAACGTCTCGAAAAAGTCCAGACCGCGGTATACTATGCGTGTTTATAGGAGGTATAAGTTTGATTAAACGAGAGAACTGCATGTGTGTAGGAGGACGTATAAAGTAGGATCGCGTGCGGGGACTGACCTTCTATTTGATAGTTTACTCTTCTGGAAAATTGTTCTAGTTATATACCCTGGTGAATAGAAGCTGGGGATCTCAGTGAATTGTTCAAAACATACGAGGGTTGAAAATAGAATAAGGTAATAGTAGAAATGTGAACGTGGATCGGTCCCTGTGTACCCTTTAGATGTCCTTGACACGACACCAAATGTCATTTAATGTGATAGAGCGCAGTCTACCATACTTCAATAGTGGGCAGGGCTTTTGTTTTCAGTAAAAAAAAAAAAATAAAAAAAAAAAAACAGGCGAGAGATAATAGGCATTGTCAATTTTGGGGTTCCTTTATACTCATTGCATGGTGTAAATTATCACACATGCTTTAGAGGCAGTCTAGCACGAAATTGAGGGTTGTAATACCATCTTCTGATAATTGTATGAAATGGTATGGTTAACACAGATAAGCAAAGCGCATGCACATCGATCGTGAGTTCGGATAGCTCAGTCGGTAGAGCCTCAGACCGTTGATCTTAAGATTGTGAGTTCGAACCCCACATACTGATCAGCTTTTGCGTGGTGGCCTTGGGCAGGCACGCCACTCTACATGACTCTCTCTACCAGGTGCTAATTGGGGACTGTGAGGAACTTGAGAAACACCGGCGCTGTGTAGCTGGTGCCACATACTCTCCGGGATGTCGGGTGGTACCAGTTCATATGAACAGGGTAATTCGGTGAAGCGCTTGAGCACTTCGGTGGAAGGGCGCTATATAAGCACTAAGATATATTATCTGGGTCAAATTGACCCTGAATTTGATCAGAGAAACCAGGAAAATTCTCAGTCAAAAGATTGACGCGAGTTGAGTTGAGACATATTAGATCGAATTGGGTCAGGAAGTGACAAAACATTTGGCTCAGTTCCCTCGATGACCCACTTCTGGGTATATTTGCCCAAATGAATTTGAGTGTAGGACCATGTTATAGTGGTATTATCGTACAGTTCTGGGAACTTGCCAAGCAAAATACCCCCTAGCAAAGAGCTTCAACATATACCCATAATACACTAACACGGTCAAAATCGGGTTAGGGTGGGGCTGTCTGAAGGCCTGACATCATTGGCAGTATATTCGTGAAGCTGGTAGAATCAATTGGTGATCCCCCAATCAAAAAGTCAATGAAGTGTACGAGGGTTTGCTCCAAAACAAACTATAGACATGGTATGGAATGAAACAAGATAACCCTATTCACGTACTCGCCGTAAAATCATGCTAGTTACTGGCAGACTTCTCTCCAACTATCAGATACGAACGCCATCGTAATCATTCATCCAACGAGCAATGAGGCTTTACGATGACAACCGTGCCGCTTGGTCTGTGGCATTGTTTCATTGTTTCATAATTGAATGTGTTTGTTCCATCGCTCCGTTTTAGTAATATCTTTCATATGTAATATTATAGTCATAGGCTACTGCCGTTTGAGTCATGTCTTTAATATGTAATATATATTCATCGTTTAAGTTAATGTGCCAGATTATAAGTTTCTCATGCAGTAAACAGTTTTACTTATTAATTATTATTTACTCACCATTACTTAAGACGGAGTTTAGTCTTCAATCTAGGCTACTGCAATTTCATTGTAACGACATGCCGTTAGCGGTGGGATGATTTCGTCCGCATTCGCTTACTGTTCATACGTTGTGAGCATGCACACTGAATCTTGTGATGGGCATATCTGTTCTTATTAGTGATATTTCGAATTTCTTGTTCTTCGTTACTGATGCAGTGGTTTATCATGACGTTTTATCCTATGGTTAACCTGAATTTATCGCATTGATGGAGAACGAGATTGCTAACCTTGGCAGGCGTTGTATTGTCCAACCATGTAGGGCGTGGTACCCACTAACACACGACGAAGTCACCAAACCAATTGTAACCCATATATCCATTAACGTTAGCTCCAGGCCAATGTGAATGCGGGGGTTATCAGGTATTAAATAGAAGCCCGGTATAGCCTAGGGAACTACCATAAAATTCCGTAGTAAAAAATGTTGCAAGACTGGAAAGAAAACAAAAGGCTTAGTGATTAATTTGACTGATCCTGACTTGATCAAGCTAAGCATTCTCAAGATTTACGATAGGAATCATTCTAGTACTCAAAATAGGGAACTCACATACCAGTATGAACTACATCCATAATGGGGTCGTTGTTAAAAAGCTAAGCTAAAGTTAGCCAAAATATCAATTTTTTCACCATTCCTCTCGACTGGCTCCAGCAACACCAACACGATGTGGTCTTGTTTTCCCATATTGAAAGCTGACATACTGAATTCCCAAACTGATTGGGTCAGGAATTCTGAGCTTACCGTGTTACAAGATTTTCAGACTTTGACCCTCTCTCGACCGTCGATGACTTTTAGTTGACCCAAACTAGAAGGGAATATGCACTCTTTATGGAGAACCCTCATACCAAGTATGGCTTCATCCATCCATATGAGGTAGAGTCATTTTTCTTTAAATTTAGTGTTATCAAAACGTGTTCTGTCAGTTATCCAATCTCTAGTTATGAGGTCGTGAATGTAGAATACGTAAGCTAAATGAATAACATACAAATGCCTTAATGTGTGATTGTTTCATTCCGGTGACCGATTCTTTATTGAGAATTCATTCGAAATACTTTTTCCATTTTCAAGCAGTCTCGCTATAGTGTCGGTAATTTACCTACTTGCATTACATACACGCGGTGATTCTCGGCAGATTTTCCTAAAATCCCTGACGCAACTCATAGGCATTACAGTAATTAACAAGATGTTTCAGAGAAGTTAAAACCTATATTTCCTTGTTTATTTCATTCTTTATATCCGCTCTATTGCAATATTGCAATAATATGAGGACTGTGATTATTAATTGGTCGCTAGTTAACGTTTTTCGTATGTAAGGTATCAATTCAGGCGCGAAAAAGAGTGTTATCAAGGACAGGTGCATTGTACAGTTAATTATCACTGACGTGTGGAGTAACGAAATCATAATGTCCAATGGTGATTGATACAGGACACCTGGAAACATATTAGACGCGAGACGGCTATTATCAATCTTTCGATTACACAGACGGTATGTATGCCCTATGTAGCCCTATTTAGTCACTACGAAATTCCTTTTTTTACCAATTATTTTGATTTAACTTATAACATACGCTATACTGAGTAAAACTTCCAGTCCACGATCTACATGAGGTCAGGTACATGCTGATTCAAATGTGCAAATCCTCAGACTATGAACTTAGTGTCAGTTTGCCCTTTCACATGAAAATGATCATTAATACTGAGTCATCAGCCAGCGCTGCTCCGCTGTCACGCGGTCCCCTCCGCTTGCACTCCCGACATATAGGACGTTACCACAAACGTCGATACCCTCACGAACATGGGATGGACTCAATATCGAAGCCATGCTGTTGCTGAAGTGTTACCCGAATGGTGTGTCGATCCATCGTTCCTAAGGGCTTCACCCATATCCGTAGAAAACCCAAACGACCAACGCTGCACTAGTTTAATGGCCTCAATAACTGCAGTTTTATCCGATTTTAAAATGAAATTACTAAGTATACATTCCAGTCCACGATCAAATGGTGGTCAGGTACAGGCCTGCTGATAATGTGCAAATCCTCAGGACGATGAACTTAGTGTTCAGTTGCTTTCACACGAGAAATAGACATGTGTAGGAGCCCACGTGATATCTCCGCTGTTGAGCAATCAAAATGGAACACTGGGCTCGATCCTGGGAGGGGGGGGGGAACAGGGGGACATTTCATATCAATTGTCCCCCCACTTTTTGACTCTCGATGAGACGGAAAGTAAATGTCGTTTACACACGTACCGTATCCGTGAATGGCTGTGGGGGCTGAAAAATATGAGAAACAGGCCTCACAGAGACCACGTGGGCCTTTATTCCTAACCCGATTGTCCAAATTTTCCGCGCGCTGCGCGCGCAAAAGACTTCTTAACAGTTGCTTATAGTGGGTAGCGATGAACTTTGAAGGTATATTCTGGCGATATTCGAAGCTTTCTTGCAAGTTTTCTCACTCAGGAAAATGAGGTGAGGACGATTCTATTGGTTGTGCTAAACAATTAAGGAGATTCACAAGGAAATGTCCATTGACTAACAAGAAAGCGGCCGGTGGCATACGAGGCGGATGAGGAGGTCAGTGCTCCAAACATTATGGAAGTAAAAGCAAGTTTGCAGATCGAGGAAAACCGCTTGGCAAAAATATGCACAATTCAGGCATACAACTGCCAAAGTGGATAAAGGGCCCACAATGTCAGCAGAATGCCGATTTCTCTTGTTCGAAATCCCGTGATTGAGCACAATTGCAATCTTGTCAAGTTTGAATGTTGTGATTTGATCGATTTCCAAGAAATACTGCGAAAACTTACTTCGTTCGTTCGGTAATCCATGAGTTGTTTCGCTGTCTTACGATAGACCCACGTGCACGATAGCTATGAGATGCCCGTGAAAAATATTTTGAGTGCAATTTGTAATTATGGGAATTATTTACAAATTGCTTCCTAGAACATCGCATTCTGCAGCTGAAGGCATCATGACGATGCATTCAATTTGAACAATATCTTATATTGCACTCAATTGTCAACAGAAACAGTCCGTGGCCCATGATCCGAAACGAGACAGCGAACAATTGTGGAGCGCGTCGAGAGATTCCCTACATTGTAATGCGCTTATATAGGAACAAATATGTTATGTTAACAAAAGCCGGGCAAGAAAAATATTGAGTGCAATTTTGTAATTTGGGAGTATTATTTTCCAAATTGTTCCGGAGACATCGCATTTCTAGGCAGCCTGAATGCATCGATGACGATTGCACTTCAATTAGAACAATATATAGATTGCACTTCAATTCAACAAAAACAGACCGTGGCCCATGATCCGAAACAGAAAGCAAACAATTGTGGAACGTGTCGAGATATTCCCTACGTTGTAATGCGCGAATATAGGAACAAATATGTTATTGTTAAACAAAATCCGGGCAAGAAATGTATGATCTATGCAAAGATGAGAAGCACTTTCTAAAATCATAGATTATACCAGAAACCGTGGAAATTAATCACCTCTTTCGGACTTTTGTGTGTTCTACCTCAAGGAATTGCAACAAATTCGAACAACTTCGTGGGATCATTCTGTCAAAAATTTCCGTCGAAGAAACGGGTACGAGCCTACGAGGCAACACGAAAATATAAACCTGGGTTCTCTAGACTGGCCTAACCGGTCTGACTTCCAGGCCCTTTTCCTTCCCCATAGACCACCAACTAGGTTTGTCCCTGGAAGGATGATTCAGCCAATAACCAAAAAAAAAGAGAACTTGCTGCCCTTCAAAGTTGGTGGACAGCACATTTTCACACAAAAAATCAATTTCAGAGCATGAATTTGTACCTAGAGCCAAACTTTTCAAAGAAGAAGGGTGAACCCTGACTGGCCTGAGACCCGTCAAAAGGGCCCAATAAATGTTAGCCCCTCGCCTAGGTAGGACATGTCTCACGTCATGTGCCGACAGAGTGAAACATAAATCTATTGGACCTCAGTGAGGAAAATTTCTTTTTTTTTTTTTTTTTTTAAAGTTGTCCTTCTTTCTGCAACATGAAAATCACATGGCACTTACTAATATAATTTCGCAGGGCGAACATACCTTCACCCAATAATCAATTTTGAGCTACGCCCTAGTCTGGACAGAGTAATAGGCTACATAGTTGTCACAATTCATCAATTGTGAATTCAAACTGCTTTGACGTCTGGCCTCAGACTTAACAAAATGCGTCGTAGCCCTTTGAAGAGCGCAAAGTTATTCTGAGATGAAAAATTAGGGCAAAAATTGACACTAGTAGGGGGAGGAAAATCTGGACAGAAAAGGGCAATTTTTTTTTCGTGTGAATCGGATGAATGGTATTTTCGTGTGTTGTAAACACCCGCAAAATAGAGGGCAGCGACATGCAGTGATGCCCACTTTCGAACTCATCCGAGATAAACTGGGGCGGCATGTATACCAAGTTTCAGATTCAATCGGATAAAGTGGAAATAGTTTCTGAAGATGATGTTGTTCTGTTAGGAGTGTGAATGCGTTCAAGAACAGTCTTGATTTATTTTTCAAGATTCGTGGATTTTGTGAATTAGTTAGACATCTGGGGTTTCTTCTCTTTTGGGGGATGTTGTGGCTTCCAGGGTCTCTCATGAGGAAATTGTCCTTCCTGACCCTTTTTCACTAAACTAAACTAAACTAAACTAAACTAAACTAAACTAAACTAAACCATCATGCAATTCCCTTTGTGTTGACTGCGCGCGCAATATTGCGCTGTAAATACTAATATAACGTTTTTTTTTTGTTTTTTTTAATCGTTATTTATTTTTTCTAGCATTACAAATTCACATGCCTCTTATCATTGAAGAACTATAACGACAAAATCAAATTCGGCGTTGCAATAATATTCATTGCTGAAACAATTATATAATTCTCTTCACGCCACTTCCTTTCATTAGGGGAACGTTAAAGTCAGTGGTTGGTCGCGTTGGTAGTGTTCATTCCACTCGGTACGATTGGCGGTTCGCATCCGCGGTTCGGGTCAATGCCAAGGATTTGAAAATGGTACCTGTAACCTTCTCGCTGGGCGATCAGAACAAGGGGTGGGCAAATAAAGAAACCGACATTCAAAACAAGTGGAATTGGGCCGAGTGTCGGCATCATTAGTCCTCCGCTGGTAACGCTGGTCATTGCGATGCAGACTTTTTTTTTTTTTAAGACGAGCCTCCTATTGAGTTCTACTTTAGCATATATTAAATACAGTTACAATTGCATTCACGGAAAAAATTTTTTAATATCGCTCTCTTGATATCAATTATTTATATCATTTACTCGCTGCTCAATGCTACGTAGGTCCACGCCCCGCGCTGCCAGCCCATTTTTGTTCCACTATAAGTCACTATAAGTTTTAATTAAATAAGAACTATCATGGCAATAAAAATGTCCAAAGCAACAGATAGCGCAGCGTTCGCCAAGCAGCCTGAATTAACTAGAATGTAGGTCGAAACTTACACAGCAATTTCTTTGAAACCTCATAATTGTATCTGTGAAACGCACGAAGCTGAATCGGCCTTGTTCCGTAGAGCTGAGGACAAGGTCCAAAGCCTTGTGGACCCCATAGATGAGGGTGTTCGTATGCGGCAAGACACCATAAATGGCGGGCGGATTTGTGCAAGCACGAACATGAAACGTGCCTTAATGAGCTGACAGGACGGGTTGCTGGATAGAGACAAAGTACTGTAACAGAAAAACATCATCCACCAAAATGGAACGAACGAGTAGGCAAAAGTACCATGTGTACGAATGTGGCAGTGATGCCGCACACGGGAAATGATCATATGGGGAATAGTCTCCTAAATGAAGCAGTTAAGGGTCCCATTTTTGAAGTTGCTAGACTATTCATAAGCTTAGCCATTATCATCAATTGATTTACTTCTAAAATAAGCTGTGATCACATAGAAGCGGATGTGGTGTGCAGTATGATTGTATGACCCTTTTTCGAGGGAGGTCGATATTCTAGAACGAATTGTATAATGATGTAAGAGGGCCATGAGTAGCACCTCATGGATATGGACGTGTGGAGAAATCTACGGCATGACCTCCGCCACCTAACTGAAGTCTTCACAAGTCCTTCAAATAGGATCTTGAAAACTGCGACTTACAGACACCGTCGGTACTCAACGAATGCTCTTCATTCCGATCTTAACACCCTTAAGGTCTACGATATCATGTTCTAAAGATTTGTTCGTTACTACCAGTATGTAAATATTTATCTACCTCTTGTATTTTCTTGCGTTATTAACCTTGTGCGTCCTTCCGAAGTGGCGCACGCACAATGAACAATGCTCTCTTCTCAGTCAGCCGGCACAACTCGAAACATGGCAAATTAACTTTTGCAAACTACTGCTTTAAGGCATGGAATGGTTTACCAAACGTCATCAAGATGTCTACCACAATAGCCCCTTAAAACGTAATCTCAAAGCTTACCCCATCGATCAATTTCTCTATAATTGTTCCAATTGCATCCACGTTTCATTGTTCATGTCTCCTCTCTGTTTTAGTTTTCACCTATTCACTAGCTCGTTAAACTTGTTATAACTCGTTTTGCTAGTGTTGCTGTACCATGTATTTTTGTATGGACGAAATAAATTGAATTGAATGCATTGAATTGAATGCGTTGAACTGTTAAGGAAAACATTCCATATATTAATTTGCCTGATGTGGCATCATTGCTGCACATGCAGTTTGCCGTTCAGGGCCTCGTTCATAATTTTGAGATATTTTGCCACAACGGGGAACGTTGTTTCTGATCTCTACCGACAAATAATTGAGATGATTAGAACTTTGTAATGTCTGTACTCGCGTGAATTGTCATTTCGTGGGGACAAGTAGCATCCCACTTCCCGCATCAGTATTCCTGGAGGAAGCCTGGGATTCCTAGTGCGTATGCGGTCCGGACTGGATGTGGAAAAAACATATTCACGAAAACGAACGTTTTGGAAGAGGAAAAACCGTTAGGATGCGGAAAGACCTTAACAATACAGAGCCAATCCATATTGTCGTGATGCTTTTTGAGGAAAGATATTACTATGTCATTCGCGGTGATACG
Source organism: Sclerodactyla briareus (assembly GCA_026419785.1). Classification (NCBI taxonomy): domain Eukaryota; kingdom Metazoa; phylum Echinodermata; class Holothuroidea; order Dendrochirotida; family Sclerodactylidae; genus Sclerodactyla; species Sclerodactyla briareus. The sequence goes on from JAODTK010000832.1 coordinate 238,336, forward strand.
CATCCGGATACGCAGTGGTACATGGCAATTTCGCCTATCGGTGTTGGTTTGTATTATCTATCGTTTTTTTTTTTGCCTTCATGGAGCCAATATCTATCTTCGCAAACTAAATAGGACATAGTCAGACATTGTCCCCACCTCAGTTCACGTAAATTTTTCCAGCATACGCCTCTATGGAATCCAGTCTATGATGAGCAGAAGAAACGGGACCAGCCCATAGGGGAGGGTGGTAGTTTGGTGGGGTGGCGGGGGGGGGGGGGTGCGTTTTTTGGTTCGCTATCATGCCACTAGAATGGTGATATTTTGTTAAAACAAGATCGTGGAAATAGAGCGCCATTTGCTGTGTAGTCGAGTAATCGAGACTCTTTCTCTTATTCATCTACTGTTGGCAATCACCCCATACTGAGGAATATTGATGGGAGATTACGAGTGAAGTAGGTCGTCCCCTGTACGCAATCCGGCGACGTTGCACGGAATCATTTGTCCGCTCACCTGATTTCCCGATCATAATTTTCTGGTTTCAAGTAATAATTCGCTATGACACGTAGTGAAGAATGATCGTGTCTAAGCCTACTTCGAAAAACGTCTCTTTCATTTCTTAACAACTGTCAATTCACTTCATCAAATGTCGCGCAACAGGTAATAGACAAATCGACAGTTTGGGGAAAATGTCAGCTTCATGATTCGATATTCCTATGTTCTTCTGTTAGGTATCCGCGGAAAATGTATCCACTCAGCAGAAGGCCGTCATGTTACTTCAGTATTTCATCGACCGTCTCGGTGGTTGACCTACAATATGCTTCAAGGGATCGAGGTTGTATTGTTGTTATGTCACCAGGGATGTCTCTCACACGAATCAGTACCACAATTGGTGATGAGAACGCGACATTTCAGTCAGAGTGATTCAGTTTCATTCTCTTAATGTTCTAATCAAGATGAATAGATAGAGGTGGGGGTTGAAGCGGTATATGTATGTATATGTATGTTTGGTGATAAGGAACTAACAACTGTGTTTTTGTTGTTGTTTTCGGTAGACAGGTTCCCCTGCGGGTCCCGAGTAGGATTGTGTCTGTTTGTTGCGCTGACAGATGGGCCCCGTTTGAGCCCCAATGGGGCAAGATAATCCCCAATTGCATGGGTGTCGTCCGATCGGGGCCAAGCATACCCCATGTGACAACTTGTATGGGTGACCAATGTGACAGCCAGATTAGGGCAATCGGGGCCCAATCGGGTCCCATATTGGGCGGATGTGGATTGGAGGGCTGGGAGGGGAAGAGTTTAAACTGTAATTTCATATCTGTTGGTAGTCCGTGGCATTAAATATATTGTGTGTGTAATATACATAATAGCCGTTATCCATAGGTGTCATCTCTGAGTGGAAGAAATCTAAGCTCTCCCGAGAGAGATCGCTCCACATGATACGGTTATCACTTTCTTATGAATAATTGATTTATTGGAAGGCAAAGTCCAGGCCTCTCTTTGGTGTGATATTTATAAGTTAAAAGAATGAAAATCATTCGAGTATCACTTTTCAAGGTTCATCGGAGTGCGGTTGGGAGGATATGGTCACTCAAATTCGTATGATTTTGTGTTTCTGGCAAAAAATTGGCAACTTTTCATGATGTCATAACTACCAATTATAGGGAAAGTTAAGGACATATTCTCAACGTTTCTTCAAAATGGTAGAGATGCGTCATCCAAATGTGCAATTGCAAAAAATTGCCAACTTAGCGTGAAGAAATTATTATTCTTTAAAATTTGTAAACTTGATAACCGAAAAGGTATGAACATGAAACAAGGTGATTGGCATGGGTTACAATACACAATCATTTGACATTTAATATTTGGCAGGACTTGCCTTAACAGGTATACTGCATAATAACAGGCGGCAAATATGAACTGAGTGCCATCATATACAAGAGTTTGCCGCGCCTTTTGCTCCTGCGAAATGAATGAAAAGTAGTATCGTTGGCGAAGAGTGATAGGGCATCTGAGTCGTTACCCTCGATACAGAGTGGTCGGCACAATTTGTAGAGCGGCGGCCTTCCCCCCGGGTCGGGTAATACCAAATATTTAAAAATGGTACCTGTTGCCTTCTCCCTGGCGCTCAGTACAGGAATTGGAGCGAGGGCAAACACGGGATAGACGATTTGCAAGTCGCCCACTGCGTGTGATTACTCACATTAAGGTACCGCAAAAGAGGCATTGCCTTATGCCGTGACTTCATGAAGGGATTCGCCAGCTGACAATAAGGACTGCACCCTCGCTGGGTAAAAACAACACAAAAACAAAAAACATAGAGGATACAAATAGTGTAGGTCCATCCGTGTTTTTGAAGTTGTTACTCTTATGGTTAGAGTATAGAAATATCGCCTATTGAAAGCCAAACATAATTACACAGAAAAAGTCTATTCATCTCAAAGTCGCAAACTATGACGCTAAATAGTCAGCCACGGGTGGATCTGGTCACTTCGATTGTAACAGGTGTCTTATGCAACGTCTATGGGGGGAGTAGGTTTGTCGTCTATATTTTTCTTTATTTACATGCGTTACGCTGGCTTACTTTGCGTTATGTAAAAAACTTCCACCGAAGCATGCCTCATCTATTACAGAGGTGATTGAATAACATACAATTTGACCCACGTATAGATACTGCTCTACGTCGAACCATCGTCCCCGTTATCTCAATTGAGAACAGAGACTGAGAAAAGATCATTGCTATGGCGGAGTTCCATCACGGTGACGGTAATGATGAAGTGTATAAGCCATTCCGTGCGTGAACATGAAGATTAAGTCGATCTTTCCAGAACCGTAACCAAGGACTCAAGGCAAGAAATAACAAAACAATATGATGCGAAGTGATACATATAACGGCTTACCCGGGCAGGAGAACAGTCGTTGCCCCAGAAATGCTGAATCGCGAGGATGACACTCTCCGCCAACGTGATTCGTACTTTTCACGTCACTCACTAAGCATAACTAACATAAACATAGGGACATTCAAAATGAATGAGAAACGTCCTCGAAAAAGGTTATGACAGATATGACTCATGCATCTCATAGCGAGCGTATGAGCTTGCTAAGAGAACCGCATGTATATGGATTCGTATAAAGTCGGAGCGCGTGAGGGGGCTGCACCTATATTGATAGTTCTCTTGGATAAATTGTTTAGTATATTATACCGGGTGAATAGAAAACTGGGACTCAAAAGAATCGTTCTAAACATTACGAGCGTTCCAAATAAAATAGATTATTCAGTGAGGAAATGTGACACGTGACGTCCCTGTGTACCCTTTAGATATTTTCTACTACAACACGCCGCAATGTCATCAAGTGTCTGAGAAAGCGCAGTCTATCATCCTTTCACATATGGGCCCAGGGCTTTTGTTTCCATAAAAAAAGTCGAAGAAGATAATTGGCATTGTGAATTAGGGGTTCCCCTTTTATATCATTGCATAGTGTAAGTGATCACACAGCATGTAGAGGCAGTAACCACTAAATTGCGGCTGTAATACCATTTTCGATAATTGGTATGAAATGGTATAGGTTAAACAGATAAGCAAAGCCGCATACCCATATGGGCAGATTGACCTGAATTTGGTCAGAGGAAACCTGCCAGTATCAGTCAAAAGATTGAAGCGAGTGGAGTCAATTCGATCTGAATGGGTCAGAAGGTGAGAAAAATTTGGTTCAGTTCCTCGTGACCAATTCTGGGTATATGACCCAAAAATGAATTTAGATGTAGGCCCAGTATATAGTGTATAGTACCATCTCTGGGAACTTGCCAAGAAAATATCCCACTAGCACAGAGCTTCACAGGTTTTGATGACTTTCAACTTCTCTGGCTCAGTCTCTCTTCCTCGCTCTGACTAAGGTTGTGTCGATGTGGTCTACCGTCACCCATTGTAATAATCACGAGGCTCAATTCTCGCATCTCACCCCTGCTGTTGAATCATAATTCAACGATACAATGACGTGAAAATTGCTATACGGGGTGATTGCAATGTGCATATGCGAAGGGCTCATTTAACTCTCGGCTCTGATTTTAGAGCCGGTATTGAAGCAGATTGGTTTGCTATTACCAATGGGCTCACCAAGCTCATCAATTCTCCCACACGTATCCCAGATCGGGCCTCGACCCTGCTAATTTGTTGGATCTTTTTCTCACTACTCAGCCCCCTGTATTTACAGTTCCGCCACTCTGTATCTGCCCCTATTGGCTCCTCTGACCCTTGCCTTCCTTACCCTGTCTCATCAATCTAGTTCCTATACGCAAGCTCCCACCAAAGGCAGAAAGAAGAGGAAAGAAGAAGAAACTCTGGAATTACTCAAAGCTGACTGGTTTGGGTTTCGGGATTTTTTTTTTTATATGAAATATTACTTTCTCAGATGACCCCTCGCCCTCTGCTTAGGCTATTTCGGGGAATATTTTTGGGAATGAACACACTTTTATTCCCTTCACTTTAAGATCAGGCTCCTCTTCATGACCTTCATGGTTCGACCATCAATGGACCAACGGTGTCCAGGAGAAGAAACCCGACTTTATCGAGGCTTGGCCTATATTCTCCTTCACACTTGATTCTCGTCAAGCCTATGTAACTGTCGTAATGGTGTACTCAAGACTCGATGAGGCAAAAAATCTTCCATTTCATATGGTAATAACTTTCATCCTGCCCTTATGGTAGTAGTTCATTCTGTTCGCTGGCCAAATCTGTGACCCAGAATTTCTGTACTCTAAATTCCCTCCGCCGGGTTAAACCCGATGGCTCTTGGCCAGTAATGCCACCTCTAAAGCTAATACTTTTGCCGAGCTGTTCTTTTCTAATACACTATGAACACAGATGGTCATCCTCCTCCATCTTTCGCCAGCTTTTGTGAAACGTTCTCGGATTGTTGTTTTCACACTCGCATGGTCCGTCAAAACCTCAATCGTTTAGACATTAAATTTAAAACATTGGTCCTGATGGCATTCCTCTATTAGTCCTCCTGAAGTGTGCCCTCCGAAATTGCGCTTATCCTTAGCAAGGCTTTACCGTCTTTGTTATTTTATGGGATGCTACCCTTCTGTGGGGAAACATGCTCAGGTTGCCCAGTCCCTAAGAAGGGGAAAAATCCCAAACCCCTCCATTACAGGCTGATTGCCATCACCTCGTTCCTCCAAAGTTATGGAAACTAGAGTTAACAAGCAGTTTTTGAACATTTTCAGTTTCACTCTCTATCCAGTGACCACCAGTATGGTTTCGGCATGGCCGCCGCGATCTACTGGGGACCTAATATATTTTGTCACCCCATCAGTGAGGGCCCCCAAGCCATTGAGTTTTTCGGTGAAAGTAGGGCTATTGCCCTAGATATCTCTAAGGCCTTTGACCGTGTTTGGCATGCTGGATCATGCCCGACTTATGCCAAAAAACTAACTCCATTTGGTTTCAGCCCCCTTCTAAACTCTTGGACTGCCAGTTTTCTCACCGGTCGCTCTTGCTGGAGCTCTGCTCCGAGGACCTTCCGTATCAATGCTGGTGTTCCTCAAGGTGTGTTTTCTCTCCTACACTCTTTCTCATTTTTATCAATGATCTTCTTAGCTCTACCTCCTATAGTATTCACCTATTTGCTGATGATTCTACCCTTCTCTGTGCTTTCCTCGTCCCCAGAAGCGGGACGATTTTGTCTATAACCGATCCCTAGTGCCAGTCAAGCCTGAACAATGATCTTCATTCTATTTGAAATGGGGCACTGCTAATGGTCACCTTCAACCAATCTAAAAACTCAGAACTTGCTGATTCTGGTCGACGTGTTTTCGGTTGCATCATCGATTTCAGGCTGACCAGATCATTACCTCAGTCTTAATTCTCTTAATATCCTTGGTATGGAAATCAGCAACAACCTGTTCGGGAACTAGCATCAAGTCTAACGCTACTAATGCTTCTAGAAAGTTGGGCTTCTTATTTCGCGCAAGGAAACACTTCACCTCACAACAGCTACTTATGCTTTACAAAGCCCAAATTCGTTCACTAATGGAATATGGGTGCAATATTTGGGGTGGGGCTCCCCCATCCTCTCTCAGTGTCCTTGATCGTATCCAGAGAAAGTCCATTCGTCTCATCACGACGATAATCTACCTCCTCACTCAGTCTCTATTTCCATCGCAGATCGGTATCTTCTTCCGCCTCTTTTCCCGTACTTTATGGTCAATGTTTTCTGAGCTTGGGGAGGCTGTTCATCGCTACGAGGTTACTCGCCCTACCCGTCTCTCGCTCCAGCCACCCGTTTCGGTCACATCTTCCACGTCATCGCACCGAAAACCTATGACGCTCCGTTTTTCCTCGCATTCGCCGTGCCTGGAATAGGCTTCCTCGGGATGTATTTCTCCCTGATTTTGACCTCCAGCGGTTCACGAGTAGAATCAACAAGCTGGATCTCTCCTCTTTATTCTAGTTCTCTTGTGCTTGGGGTTTGCCTCATTGGTTTAGCAAATTATGGGTTCGCCCTTCCTCGTGTCACTTTGTGACGAAAAAAAAAATACTCATCATACACTAAAACGTTGAAGTCGGTTAGGCGTGGATGCTCAAGGCGCTGATAAAGACCGTATTGACAGCATCATTCGTGAAGTGGTCAGAATCATTAGAGATCCCCAATCAACAGTACAATGAAGTGTACGAGGATTTGCTCCAAAACAAACTAGCCATTGTTTGGCTGACCACGATCACCCTCTTCACTGTACCTGCACGATAAATCAGTACTAGAATACTGGCAGACTGCGTCTCCCACCTATGAGACAAACCGCCTCGTAATACATCATCCCACCGTGCAATTAGGCTTTACAATGCCACAACCTGTGGCGTGGTTTGGTGCCATTGTTCTGATTGTTTTCTCATTGTGAATGTTTTTTTGTCATTCACTCCGTTTAGTAGTTTGTACTGTCGTTTTAGTCATGTCCTGACAGTCTTTATATGTAATATGATATTTACATCGTTTACATTTCATGAGCAAGATCCTCACTTTATTGGAACAATAAAGATTTTAAACTTCCTTCCGTATTGTCAAGATTACGTAGGAATCATTCGAGGACTCAAAATAGGGAACGCACATACCAAGTTATTGACTACATCCATGCAAATGGGGTCTTGTTGAAAAGCTAACAAAAGTTAGCCAAAATATCAATTTTTCCCAATATCCTGATCCTCTCGAAACTGCTCCAGTCACACCAAAAACGATAGTGGTCTTGTTTGCCATAGAAAGCGCATACTGAATTCCAAACTGATTACGTCAGGCATTCGGAATTACCGTGTAACAAGATTTCAGGACTTTGACCTCTCTTGACCTCAGCTGACTTCAGATCTGACCCCAAACTTAAAAAGGATATGCCCTTTCATGGAGAACCCTCATACCCAAGTATGAACTTCATCCATCCATAGAGGCGCATTTTTCTTAAATTAGTTTATACAAAACGTGTTTGTCAGTTATTCTAAATTCAGTTATGAGGTCGCGAATGTAGAATACGTAAATGAAATGAATAACATACAAAATGACCTAAATGTTGATTGTTCTTTCTATGAGTTTTCTATAATAATGCATTAGGAATACCTTCCATTTTATAGAAGTCTTGAATATAGTGTCGCTATTTTTACGAACTTGAATGAACATACACGGCGGTGTATTCTCGGCAAATGTTCCTTAAAATTCCTGACGCAACTCATCGGCATTACAGTAATTAAGAAGATGTTTCAGAGGAAGTTAAAACGTATATCTCGTGTTGATTTCCATTACTTTATACCCGGCTCTATTGCAATAATTCCAATAATATGATAGACAGTGATTATTAATTGTCGATAGTTGTCTTTCGTAGTAGGGTCTCATTCAGGCGCGAAAAAGAGTGTTATCAGGTAAAGGTGCATTGTACAGTTAATTATCACTGGCGCGTGAGTAATCGAAATCAATATCGTCAAAGGTGAGTGATACGAGGACACCTGGAAACATTACAGAGACAGCGAGAATGGCTATTACCAATCAATCCATTTAACAGGCGGTTATATATGCTAGTAGCCCTGGTTGTATAGTCTAGAGATTCCCATTTACTCAACGTGTGATAGTAACTTATAACATACGCTATACTGAACATACATTCAGTCCACGATCTACATGGTGGTCAGGTACAGGCCTGATTCAAATGTGCAAATCGCAGTTTTGACACTGAGTTTCAGTTTTTTGCTTCACATGAAAATGATCATTACTGATCATCACCAGCGCTGCCTCCGCTTACACTCCTCCGATTCACTCCCGACATATCAGACGTTACCACAAACGTCGATACCCTCGAACATGGGATAGACTCCATAATCGAAGCCATGATGCTGAAGTCTCACCTGAGTGTGGCTGGTGTCGATCCATACGGTCCTAAGGGATTCACCCATATCCGTAGAACCCAAACGACCAACGCTGCACTAGTTTAATGGCTCATTAACAGTTTTATCCGATTGAAAGAAAGAGATACGTCAACTTAGCTTTTTTCACTACATTCCATTCATGTGTTTCATCTCATTTACACATTTATTCTCCATCCTATATGATAACATTACATGGATATATGTGAAAGGAAGGGCTGAATGTATCAAGGTAGAACCCCCTAGACGTAATGAAAAAAATACAGAATAACATATGAAATAACCGAGAAGAAGGAAATAGCAAAAACGACAAATTCTATCGGACGTCTTGACGCCCAACATAACGGAGAAAGTGGTGGGATTTTAATGAGAAAGCACAAGTTTTCCCCCCTTTGTCGCTTCAGGGGGTGGAAGGAATAGATTGCTCGCAGGGAATTTTCGAATACCAAGAATTGTAATTTCAAAGCAATTTCGAAGCTTGTGTCCTTCACAGTAGTGTTTATCGACCCATTTAAAACAAAAACAACAGTACAACCTTTCTCTAGTATAGAGACATCACGCGAAAATAGGTGCACCTGATCAAACCGTTTTCTGGACATTACTGAACTTCATTCCATACCTAAATTTCCTCACGATTCACTCTGCCCAAAACACAATCAATTCATGGGAGCGCATGTCTTCAATGCACTTAGCTGCATCCATCCTCCTCTGAGCGAGGGACCAGGCTGAGCCTGTCCCTTCCCCCTAACTCTCCGAGGACCCGCGCCGCTGCGCCAACCATGAGCTACTTGGCGGCTCGGCGGACGGCCCTAATTTGTTCAGCCTAACCCAAGGGGTCACGTGGAGACAGAACGCGGTGGTCGGGATCGTCCACCGGGAGGCGCGCCATATGCCCAAAGAAGCGCAATTGACGATCACAAATCAGGCAGCTGACCTCACCATCCCCATCTACCCTTTCGTTGGACACCCAGTCATAATTAACATCGGTATCCAAGAATACGGACGAATTGAGGTAGCCACGAAAACATTCAGTCTCCGCCTTAGTTCAACAGTGAGCATTCACGCCTCACTAGAATATAGGAAGGCTGGAAGCACAATTGACCTGAAAATTGGAGCTTGACACAAACAGGGACCCTCCCCATACATCACTGTCAAGCTTCTATTGTATATGGGGAGGGATCATGGTTCGACCTAAAACAAACAGTTTCGTAGGTCATCGGCATGGCGGCAAATAGGGCCGAGAAGCTCAATCAGAGGCCAATTTTTTTTCCCGGATACGTCACTACCCAATACATTCATCGAAACCCCCCGATGTCATCACTATAACTCACTTTTCACGCCCTCTGATAGCCTGTTTGACGTTCCATATTCTTTACAGAATTGCGCAAGTTTATCATTGCATTGCGCAATTTATCGCATATCCGATATATTTATTATAAAAAGTTTTTTCAACTTGACGTCCGATTAAATTTATGTATCGTATCCCAATGTGGAACACTTCCTATTGAAAAATAACACTTTTTAATCCGACGTTCGATAAATTGATGGTATAGTATCGTATCGCACAAGTGTGAACAGCCCTAGGTAGGTAGGTATTCAACATTGACTGATATGTGCTACCGTGATTCGCGTTTTAAGGCCAATGGTCATGTAATTATGAATTGACTTTTGGTATCTGCAATTTATCCCAAGCCGAATTTCAGGCCTATCCGTGGACGCCGATTAGATACACTCGGCTATTGCAAGAAACGCCTTGTGATGTCACGCGGTTGAGCGAGAGGTCATCTGTAATACAAATGCCCCTTTCAAGAAGTCGAGTGGATTATCCACAAACGAACTATAGGTGGAATCTTGCAAAATCGTTCGGAGAACAACAGCATTAATTCCTATGCGAATACCTCTTATTGCTTTCTTGTTATTGAGGCGCAAAAGAAGCAGCATTCACTATGTAGAGTATATGGACGGTCTTCGTATTCCCCTCCCCCTCCCCCGCCGTGACTTCGACTAGAAATTTCGAATATACATTTGAACTAACCCAACAAAGCAACATGCTAGAACCTCTAAATTTAGTGTGTTTGGTTTTGATATGTCATTTGGTCGCTACCGATGTGTGTGTGTGTATGTGCGTGTGTTGCGTGTGTACCAGTGCGGGACGCTACCTTGTGAGCTGGATGTCTTCGGTCTTCAGACCGCAAATGTATATTAAATTCAAATTAGGCATGTGGGTTGCTTATATGGAAAAGAAGAACTCTATTGTTTCCGTTTTGGTACTAGTCAGGGTCATTCAAGGTCAGGACAGGTAAAAAAAAAACAGAAAAGCTTGTGACCCCGATATCACGAAATTGCAAACATTAATTAACTTTAAAGTAGACATGTAGGTTGCAGATATGAATTTTGTTATACCAATTAAAGGTGTGAGCACGCATTAAGCATCAATGAACTTTGTTGTGGACATGTAGCTTGCAGGCATGAAGCGGAAGAACTGTGTTGTTTTTGGTACCAGATCAAGGTCAGGATAGGTAGGAAACGAGGATGAATGTGAGCACGATATCAGAGTGTTTGGAACATTGAATAACTCGAAAGTAGGCATGGGGTTGTCGATACCAGAGGTCAAAATCAGTCGAGGTCAGTAAGGGCTAGAACTGAAGAAGCGTGTGAATATGATAGCGAAGGATTACAAACATCAATGAACTGAGAAGGGAGAACCCTATCGGTTTTACAACAAGTACAAGTTTAAGGTCATTCAAGGTGTTTGTGAGCACGGTATATGGAGATTACAGACATCAACTTTGAAGTAGGTATGTAGGTTGCATATATAAAGCCATATAATTTCTATTGGCTTCTATTATATTATGAGAAAACCGCCCACCAAAACAACATCTTGTATATGTATATATATACAAGATGTTTTAAATAGGGCAAGGAATCACTAGACTTAGGTGCTTTCTTGTTAACTCTTATCTCAGGTGACCTCTGACATGACTTCGAGACCTCTGACAATAGGAACCAAGCACCCCATACGACAAATCTGCATGTATGCATGACACAGTTATCACGTTTATACATGGCTGTCAAGCTTCTGTTGATCTCAGGTGCCACTGGCCAAATGCAAGAGGCAATGGGGGACATCTACTAGATATGGCCCACCCAAATGCTCATTATGAACCATCTACAGATTGTCGTTGTACAATCTTTTCTGCTTTGAATAGTTATCGGGTTTACAGCATTTCATGGCATCGACTGCACAACTCTGGGCAACTCTGGATTTTACCCCAATACAACAGCGATGATCTTCCCCAAGTGACAACCTACATGCCAAATATAAACACTCTACATATTTTCGTTAGCAAGTTATGGTGTTCCCAAGGTTTTCAGACTTCAACCTCTGTTGACCTAGATGACATTGACCTGTGCCCCAATAACAATAGATATCATCTACTCCACATGGCAAATCTACATGCCTTCGTCATTGTGTTGCATAGTTAACGTGGTTACATGGTTTTCAGACTTCTCAGTTGACCGTAGGTAACCTTTGACCTGAGCCCAAATGATAAAGAATATCTGTTTTGAATAGCAACTCTCCGTGCCAAGTGTGAACTCTACATCGTCTCGTTGCACAGTTATCATGCTCACAAACTTTTCAAACGTGGACCTTTGTCGACCTCGGTGACCGTGGAAATCACTCTAAACAAGAAAGCCACAAGGCTTAGTGATTCCTTGACTGTCTTTCTGACAACCTAAAGCCAGACACGAGGACAAATGAAAGATGTACAGCTCAATTATGGCAAACATAACGTATGACAAATTTCCCATTTTCCCCAACTAACCAATACTGATTTTCAAGTTCATCCACCCAGGTGGGGTCGAGTAATCGTGTTTACAAGCCAAAATTAGCCAAAATCTCAACTTTTCACAAATTTTCCATTTTTTAACCCAAAATTCACCCCGACCTATACCTATAAACAATAGGGCTCCTGTACTCCCCATAAAAAAGCTATACACCAAATTTCAGCTTGATTGGACCAACCAATCTGGACTCATCGTGTTTACAAGGTTTTCAGACTTCAACCTCTGTTGACCTCAGGTGACTTCTGACTTGACCCAAAAACAACAGGAGTTCACGAAATCATCATGGGGAACACGCATTACAAGTATGAGCTTCATCCATCCAGGTGGGGTGGAGTTATCGTGTTTACAAGCCAAAATTGGCCAAAATATCGGCTTTTCACAAGTTTTCCATTTTGACCAAACTTCACTCCCGACCTATACCAAAAACAGTAGGGTTCCTGTACTCCCCATAAGAAAGCTATACACCAAATTTCAACTTGATTGACCAACCATTCTGGACTCATCGTGTTTACAAGGTTTTCAGACTTCAACCTCTGTTGACCTCAGATGACCTCTGACTTGACTCAAAAACTACGGGGGTTCATGTAATCATCATGGGAAACACACATACCAAGTATGAGCTTCATCCATCAGGTGGGGTGGAGTTATCGTGTTTACAAGCCAAAATTGGCCAAAATATCGGCTTTTCACAAATTTTCCATTTTGACCAAAATTCACCCCGACCTAAATTTAAATCAATAGGGGTCCTGTACTTTCCATAAGAAAGCTATACACCAAATTTCAGCTTGATTGGACCAACCATTCTGGACTCATCGTGTTTACAAGTTTTCAGACTCTGACCTTTGGTGACCTCAGATGACTTCTGACTTGACCCCAAAACAATAGGGTTCATGTACTCGTCATGGGGAACACACATACCAAGTATGAGCTTCATCCATCCAGGTGGGGTCGAGTTATCGTGTTTACAAGCCAAAATTAGCCAAAATCTCAACTTTTCACAAATTTTCCATTTTGACCAAAATTCACCCCGACCTATACCTATAAACAATAGGGTTCCTGTACTCCCCATAAGAAAGCTATACACCAAATTTCAGCTTGATTGGACCAACCATTCTGGACTCATCGTGTTTACAAGGTTTTCAGACTTCAACCTCTGTTGACCTCAGATGACCTCTGACTTGACTCAAAAACTACGGGGGTTCATGTAATCATCATGGGAAACACACATACCAAGTATGAGCTTCATCCATCCAGGTGGGGTCGAGTTATCGTGTTTACAAGCCAAAATTGGCCAAAATATCGGCTTTTCACAAATTTTCCATTTTGACCAAACTTCACTCCCGACCTATACCAAAAACAGTAGGGTTCCTGTACTCCCCATAAGAAAGCTATACACCAAATTTCAACTTGATTGACCAACCATTCTGGACTCATCGTGTTTACACGGTTTTCAGACTTTGACCTCTGGTGACCTCAGATGACCTCTGACCTGGCCCCAAAAAAAAAACAACGCAATCGGTCATGAACTCATCATGAGGAATACACATACCAAGTATGAGCTTCATCCATCCAGGTGGGGTCGAGTTATCGTGTCACAAGCAGGCGTTCACATACACACACACACACACACACACACGCACGCACACACACACATATATACACATACACACTGTCATGAATGCATAGATTCCTGTGACTTCTTCAAGGAATCGAAAAGTAGGAATCATCTACTCTATATGGCAACTCGTCATGTCGAGCATGCGCTCTCTACACTGTTTCGTTGTCCAGTTATCATACTCACGAACTTTCAAGACGTTAACCTTTGTTGAAACAAGAGGCTTCTTTCCCTTCAAAGCTGTATTCCACGTGTCTATAGTTTAAACCTAAATCGATACTTGCCCTCTCTCACGAGGCTGTATCGTGACTGTCATGGGAAGATTGGTTCTTGTCTCCGGTTAAAAAAAAAACGTTGAAAACTGATTACTGCAAGAATTGCAAGAATCAGTCATAACGTGGACTCGTCAACCCAATGTTAGTACGACATGATGACGACGGACCGTAGTTCGCGTATCTAATTAAGCATTTGTTGACAATGAACTTATTAAATGCCTCTGGGTAAAGATTATTGCCTATTGGCGAACAAGGTCACATGGAAATCAATCATGTCATTTAACTTTAACGAACTGACCTTCCTAAAAAGAGGACTCGTGTGGTTACGTGGAGTTGCATGGGTCATATGTCGAATAACCTGGCTTTTTGTGAAGCATTCAACTGGCTGAGATGCGATTTCTTTGTAACTGCACAGACAGTAAGTGAAATGAGACAGAAATAAATTCCGGCAAAACATTCAAAGAACGATGGTCATCTTTTTGTATATGCTTGTCATTGTAATATGGTAGCGCGCTATACCCATACGAGCAGATCGAGTTAACACTCCGAACGTCAAATCACTCACCCAGCACGGTCACTTATCCAGTGCTACATCCATCAGGAAACTACGGTCACCGGGCCCGCCACTGGGTTTCCAATATTTGTTACTCTTGGCGTATAGCTCATCAGTAAACTCTGTGAATATCTGCCCTTGTAACAAAAGCGCGCAACCAGTCTACTACTATACATACAGGTCAATATAGCACGCCGAAAGCCGAATCACTCGCCCAGCTTGATCAGTCTGGTTTCCCGTATATTTGATGAAGACATGATGTTCCTGTCCCCATTTTCCTTCCATCTTTTACTATTGCGCTTCACGGTGGCCGTAGCAGGCGACTCGTATATATTATATAACGAGTTTGTGCACTTTTGAATTCACAGACAATGCATTTTTGTGGAATGTAGGGCTGGGCAGGTTTCGCATGTGTAGTTGTTTCAGTCGTGATTCACAATATGAGCTGCACTGATGAGTGCTAAAAGAGTGAAACAGGACTGTCCGCAGATAGAGTTCACCACGCTCCTTTACACTGTGCTACCATGGTAATACTTGGCTTTGTTGAGCACTCTAGTTCCGTGACGGCGTATTGTTATGGTAGTCAAGCTATTATTTCAAGACGCAATTCTAATTGCATTACGCATCGAACGCTCTAATGGGCTTGTGCACTTTGGAATTAAACGACGATGCATCTCGTGAAATGTAGGGCTGGGCAGGTTTCGCCAGTGCAGTTGTATGTTACAGTCGCGATTCACATTTTGTTTCTATCTGCCTCAGTCTGTGGTTTTCTTTGAATGGATGTTTCCACCATACTTTCTACCACCGTCACTGTTATTAGTTTATCGACCTTATCCCCCAGAGCAGCAATCCACGGAATTCCTGAAAGGAGCTGTTCGTTCTGCTTCATTAGACCCTTCGTTTTCATGCATGACGCGTTGTGCCTCCTCTCAAATCAATATACGTCAAATAGATAGAGAAGGAGAGAGAAACAGAGAGAGAGAGGGGAGAGAGAGAAGAAAATCAATTCAAGCGATTGGAGGGAAATGGAAGAAAAGATGCGGTAATGCGACGCAGCAGTGGGCTTTGCTCAGTCTCGCAGTTTTCCAAGCCTTTTCAGGCCGTGCCAGGCGCGTTTTGTTTAATTGCCCACCGCGCGCGGTCGCTCAATCGAGCTCAACTGAGAAGTCTTACAAAAGAATTCTCACGGGACCGTAGAACTTGCTGACCGGAAAGGTCCCCGTACAATGCCATTATCGCTCCGAACTGACTTCCAGTAACTGCCTTCAAACAAAAATTATCATCGGCTTTGTCTTGGGACACGTTGATCGGCGAATATCTGCTGTACAGTGGATAGCGGGGATTTTTCGCTAATAAATAAAAAAGGCATCATCTGTCATTGCCCATTACAGCCACGGCACTCATAAAAATGTAGGTTCTAATTTCAAACAAACCATGATGCATTTGTACTTTACTGTTATGAAAATACTAAGGCCATGCTCTTGACCGAGAGAAATGTCAGAGAAGATTACACAGATTGAAATCTAAAGATATTTGTGTCGATATTGAACTAGCATGAAACACCACCCGCGTCTCCAATCCATTGTCCAGGGAGGGCACTTCTTGGTTACTCGGTCCTGTAAGGCCGGATGATATATTGTAGCCATTTAGCCATATTTTCTCTTGCTGATGCTATGGCGATGGTTGCTATGGCAACGAATGGGTGCTGGGTGGTCCGCTAAAATGGTGCCCTTGGGAAGGTGTCCGTTAGTTTTGTGTGCGTATGTTCGCTGGTTTGTCGCAAATCGCGAATTCCTTTTTACGATTTTCTCGATATTTTCCAAGATATTCGCTGATTTTCAATAGCGCTGAATGATTTCAAATTTTCTTTCAAGGTAGGGAGGCACAAAAACACCTTTTTCTTGTTATGCAATCTTTTTTTTAAAAAAAATACGTTCGTTTTCATATAGTTTGAATAATTTCAATTTTAGAACAAGGTATAAAGTATTGAAACAAAGAGTTTTCTTACGGAAAATTCCCTGATATTTCCAAGAAAATTAGTTTTGTTTAGGGGGAATGCTATTTTCAGACGTATTTCGCAAAATTCCACTAATTGCGACTTGCAAAGATATTTGGAGTTACGGTAATAGAAGTGGCTGAATAGTTTCAGATATATTCAGGAATGCGGTAAGATCTTGCAACTCCGGGGATTGCCCCCTTTTGAATATTGAGTATTGTCATTTCGCTTTATTCAATTACAATAAACAATTCGCGTACCATCGTCGATTCATTTAAGAATAATATAATACAGTTTTTTTTTTAACATTTATCTCTACGCTTTACCCGGCATTGGCATTTGGCCACTTCCTGCCACCCAGGCTAACCAAGAGAAAAAGAAAAATCCATTAGAACATGATCGGGGGGGCATAGACAGTTTTTTAGGTGTGGGCACCGGTGTAGGGGTGCGGTGAAGCTAACACCAGACGTACAGACTGTTGGTTCTCCGAGGAATGAGATTATGCAGTCACGAAACCCGTTGAGCCTAAACCACATGACACTCAGTCTAACTAGCGCCACATGGCAGACGCAAGAAACACCATTTTACAATTTACCCGTAGCCTACATACATAGACAATGCGGATCTTCTTCCTTTCTTAGTTGATTCCAAATCTCATATTCCTCAAATCGTCGGTCTTTATTAGTCATTTTCATGCAATTCAAACAACATTTTCCGCTCTAACAAAATACAATAATAAATTCCTTGTTTCATATAGTTAGTCTGTTGCAAACAATTCTGTATTAGATTCGCCACTTATTCTACGGATAAATGTCCATGTTTTGCGAGAATATAATGAAATCTATTATGGTACAGCAGGTATGAGTGCCGCGATGACACACTTCTGACCATTTTCATCTAAGATTAGGTCCTACTTAGTTCACGAGTTCAACAAAGCAACAGAAGTGTAGTTGTAATTACATCCAGTAACAAAATCAATGACAGTATCAAAGTAGCGGGGGATCATATGATGTTCCATATTAGCTTTGGACGAAATGCCGGTGAATACAAAATTATTAAGTTGGTCTAACCCTTATCTTACTCGAAAGAAAGTCGTGTGCTAAAATGCTTGTAAGGTTTGGTGTGGTACTACATTCTGAGTATGCTATTGATATCTATTACTTACTAACGAATACTACAAGTTCTCCTAACTGCCTAGTATATGCACAGGGAAGCGCAGCTGAACATTCACTTGGCTATAGAGATAGAGAGACGAGGTCAAGGGAGTACACGACTGAACAAGACAGCCTCCTGTGGCTGTATGATATTTTCGTCTTTCTCGCTGCACCCCCCCACCCCCTGACCCTTCCATTTATCGATCAGAGAGGGAAAGTGCGGGGCGTCATGCATGAAACAGGCCGAGAGATGATCAAATGAAGCAGAACGAGAGGCTACGATCTCGAATTCCCGCGATCACCGCCGCTCTGTGGGATAAGTCGATTAAAGTGATGACGGAGAAAATGGTCGTCTCGAAGGATCGTTATTCCACCACTGCGAAAGTCGAGAGGAATAGTGTGGCCATGTGGCTATTTTGTCACTTTTGTAGTTCACGTGGAAGTGTAGTTCGCGGGTAACTGGACCCTACTCCGCGTTCGCTGTTGTTGTGTTTTATACTTAACAAATATATCATCTCAATTATTGTTATATTTTGTTGTCGAATGGAGAATCAAACCTGAATTTAGCAGCTGTGGTGAAACCTTAAAAAACTAAGTTAAGAAGTTTCTATCTGAATTAGGTATTTGTTAAATGTTATTGTTTCAGACGTCTCCACACGATGAACACACATTATATATTTATCCCAGATGCAATCCCAAATGCAAAAGTTTCCTGAAATCGTCAGAGAATCATTTTCACGCTACGGTTTCTTATTTAATCTCTTATACAATAGTCGTCACGTGAAGGCGACCTTCGCGAAGAAGTCCTACTTCCATTTATTCTTTGCCACTCAGGTGCGTTGTATGTAGGTATTGTATTTTTTGCATTTAGGGATGTCACTTCGGCACTTAGGTGCTATTAATTATGCATTCATACTTGATCGCCCACATACATTTCTAATACCCAAACTGCTTTATTACTCATTAGCGTCAGATTCAGCTAAAATACGAAAAATAGTTGAGAGAACAGCCCTGACTGAGTCGCATCAATCGACGGAACTGCTGAAGTGTGAGGGACGTTTCGTGCATGAATATTACAATATGAGCCCTGACAAATATGTCACCATTGAGATTATGGCCAAGGACTCAAGGTATTAGAAAGGAAAGAGTGAAGACAGCCAGTACGTCATCCTCCAAAGTGTGACACATTATGGTGGCTTACCTAAGCGATGGGTTTATCTCATTGTTAGAAATGTTATATCGCGCCGAAAATCTCTTGCATTTCCGTCAGTTTCGTCCACGTAAACATCAAACTACATATGGAAGGAGAACTTTTGCCATAGAACGTGACGTCGGCCTAACTCCTGTGTATTAGAGCGATAATCGTAAATCGCGCTCAGAAATATGAATCAGGCTAGTCGAATGTGACATTTGAGTATTTTCAACAGCAGAGAACAAACGAAACAAGCCAGAACTTTCATATCACAATTATGACATGCTTCTCGAACTTTATTATTCAGATATATCATCGCAGCAAACTCGAATTGCAGGTGAAATGAGCAGTCCATTATGAGGAGGATCGAACCTAGTCGAGGCTCTGCAGCAAGTGTGCAGACATGAATACTGCGCCTTATTTTCAGCTGCGAATTCTTCACCAGGAACACAGAAGAAGGCAATTCTCTTTGGCAGTACCTCAGTGAGTGTGGGGGAGGGGGATGGGGGGGGGGGGTGGGGGAGGGGGGGGGGGGGGGGGGGGGGGTAATCACACGCGGACGGCCACTGTGCAAACTGACTTGTACTGAGGGCCTCACGAGAAGGCAAAAGGTATCATTTCAAAGACTTTGTTATGACCCGACCGGGACTCGATTTCCCGTCTCCTGGGTGGAAGGCCGACGCTCTACCAAATGTGGTCAAAACTCCGACAGCCAAGAGCAAGATTTGGGCCTTACCTCGCAATCTCTGATTTCCTAAATATTCATTATGGGCTGTGGGCCATGCTATCTAGGTTGCCATGTGGATGACGATGGCGGCCGTTAACGACTGCTTTATAGAAAATCATTTTATTTCATATTTGTTAGCATGAAAGTCGATATTTCCGATAGGGATGCATAATATTAGCTCATTTTTATAATGGATTCGAGAATTTCATGATGTACTGTTGCCATGGTAACTAGATTTGGTTAGTCATTCATGGCAATAACTAGTTATAAACATTGACATAAAAACACAATAATTTCAATGAATGCCCATTCTTCAAAGAATATTATAAAATTACATCATATGGATTTATATGTATGTTTCCTTATCGCCATTTCACCATCCACCGTTGCTAGCATACATACTAGCTTCATGGTACATACTGACAGCAGGAGGCGACGGTTGATGTGTTATATGTGTGATACACTATATGACATTCAGCTCCTAGAGATCATCACTGTCTTTATATCAATATGCTTCACATAAACGAAGCACTGGCGGGACACGTAGCTGCATCTACCCGTCAATGCCAACCTGCTGGACAGGCGACTATGCGTGAACATTTGCGCCATTTGTCCAGAGAAGTGATATCGGTGGTCACGGATCAGACTGATAACGATCATTCCGATTATGGCATTGGACATTCAATTATGTCAGTAGTGTCCAACTAATAGTAGTGCAACTAATAGTTGTAGTCAGGGAGGAATCTGGTCTTCGTCTCCATCTCATTCTAGAGCAGTGGGGTCGGTTCTCGTCAGGGTTCCACTCGGGGGCAATGTCTTTGCTGGGTTCAACGTGAATGGGATTCGTCGTCAGCTGCTTGCGTGTTAGCCTCCCGAACAGTCGGGGTTCACTCCCAGGAAGTCCACTGTGTCTCGCATCAAGGCTCTCCGCGTCCGTCATGTCTGACCGAATGCGGAAATTTAGTAGGGGGCTCTATGGTGTCTCTGACTTCGTTCCCGTTATTCAGAGTGTGAAGCAAGGGTATACACTAGCTCCGACATTTTTTAACATGAACATGGACTGGATAATCGAGAGCGTGGAGATAGCACCGACTGTGGGGTCGCATTCAGCTGATGATGCTGCATTACTTGCGGCTGTGCGGATCCCCTAGTCGATGCCCCTGGGATCAGGCCAAGTAAAAATAAAAACATGCTTTTTCGAAAATGAAGAGGAGGCGGCCCCCCCTTTTTTTTTCTTTTTTTTTGGCGACCCGACCAGTGCTTATCAAGATGTTTATATACCAGATGGGTGTCCCACATGTAGCTCGAACTAATACTTATTGCCATTCATAATCAGAAATTGCATAATAACCATTTCTAAATAAAATGCAACATGAGAAATACCAGACTTAGACAGGTTTGAAAAGAGGAAAAGAGGCGGGTTGAAGCAGGGTTTTGCCACTTGACTTTCTCAGAGGAGGAGGCCTTCTTTATTCCTTTTATTTTATGGTTCTACGGGGTCTACTAACCTGAAACATGCTTCAAATTGTTCCTCTGTCAAGAGCAAAATGATCCATGGAGTTAGACTTTCAAAATATTCTTTCAAAAAAAGTTATGGCCTGAATGAAGAAAAAAAAAGAAATTTTCAGAATCTCCATAAAAGGCGGGCGGGGGACGCTAAACATGGAATCATTGTTATTTTGCCTTACTTAGTCGAGAGGCATATCCGCTATAGTTCATAATCATGGACCAGGACCAAGATGCAGAATATTGGTCAGTGTTAGTGTTGTTGGGTCGTTTAAGGTATTGGGCGAAAACGTTGACAGAGCCTTCGCCTACCTCGGCATTAGTTGCTCTGTTTCGAGTGGACTGGCATATGGAGTCATGGAGCCATGAGGCATATGGAAGCATATGGAGTCATGGAGTAACATGATAGTGGTGTGTGGCGATCGCGATCGCTCTGAAGTGCTTCCAGTCTTGCTATATTCTAGTGAGTGATAAACGCTCACTGTTGGACGGAGGTTGTTTGTTCATTAACCTCACTCGGCCGCACCTTTGGCTACCGTTGGCAAAACGGTGTGTGTAATGTCAGAGTTCTCGAGGAAGAGGGGATGGTAAAGGTTAGTTTCTGATTCGTAATTGTCAACCTCTTTCTTGGGCATATGGCAAGCCTCACGGGGAGCGATCCTGGATGGGACTGGATGCTTTCCAGACTAGTGCTCCATAAGTGAGTGAGTGATAGGTCTGGGCAACAAATGGATAGTGTCGTGAGTATCAAATCAGAACATATTCATACAGTTCATTTACTTTCGATATTATTATTGTTGCACCTCTATCAGCATAGCTGTTATCAGATTGTTTGTTATCCATAGCAACGGAACGCCAAATTGTTTGGAACCGGTTCTATGGGATTCACTAGACTGAAAAACCTATAAATCGTCTGAACCGACATTTCGCTGTTAGATAACATTGCGAAGTAGTCCGTATTTCCGCATATCGGTCCATAGCGGCTGTCATTTTGGACAACTTGAACATTCAGAATTGCTCAAAGTTATTAAGTCCAACATTTTCAAACCCGCAGATCCTACTATACATGCTATATGTACCCCAGTAATGAATTGTCCGTAGAGGAAACAAAACCTTTATCAGAGAAAGCAAGGTAATGCCCCTTCGCTGCCGGATTATATATAGGAATCGAATTTATGAATCAACTTAACATATTGGACCTTATTTTACCGTATGTATGAATGACACAATTCAGTTAAATTTTGACCCCTAGAATCGTATGCGCTCTTAATGATGCGAGAGAGAGAGGAACATAGGCCTTTAACACAGTCAAAATATTTACAAGGTGGATGCGAAAACACAAAAAACGCCACAGACAATGAAATAGTGGAATGATTAGAGGATATGCTTAGGAAAGTAACAAAAGAGGTTCGGAGACGGTGCGAAGGTGTTGAAATTTATTAGAATGCCTAGGCCACAGGGGCTCATTCCACGCTTGGTAGATCAAGCTTAGGATCAAGCGTTAATGGAGAGCAAGTGCGCTCGTATAGTTAGTCATTTGCATAGGATATTAGGTATGAATCCTCGGTCGAACGAGCAATGTGGATGAGCTGCTGGCATAGCGCATATGATTCCGTCGCACGATATAGTACTAGTAGTTAACTACATGTAGGTCCTCTGGCATGTCTGGTTGTGAGGTGGTGAGGTGGTGATCTTGATTTAGTGACGAACATGGGGGATCTGGGAGGAGGTTCTCCCTCCGCTTTGGAATTTGTTATGTTGAAACGTCCTTCGAGCATTCTGGTGCTATTTATTTCAGGTTTTTTCCCCTCTTTTGATATTATATATTCACACCTCACCCTACCCCCTACGAATAAAATTGCTCAAATGCATTTTAGAACAAGACTATTTAGGGGGGAAAACGCCTCCCAGGGGCGGACCACTAAAGGCCAACATGGAACTAACTGAGCCCGGTTGTGGCTTTGGCTTTTTGAGTAGATTGTGAACATTTGTTGTAGGAGAACCATCGTGAAAAATTGGCTTTGTCATAGAATATCAAGTTCATATATGGACAAACAGCCGAAGAGAAAAGCACTTGATCCATATTCCCAATTGATTTTTATGCTGTCATAATCATTCTGAAATGGACTGACATGGAAATAAATTACATGGTTGTTATAGTACTTCATTAAAATGAAGGATATCAGTGTGAAAGGTCGTTCAGGGTCCTTTCCCTCAAGCAACGATGCATGTAATGTTCGACATGATCGCAAAAATCAGGGTTTACCAGTTCCAAGAATCCAATCCATACAACTCGATCAATTACCCAATCGCTTTATAGACCTATATTGTACTAATTATGCATCTTTGAATAAGCTGTTATGTGGGTACAGTTTCCAAGAAAGAGTAGTTTTTTTTGGGGGGTTGGGGGGAAGAATTATGGTGCAGGCAAAACTATTACAGTGTAATAGACATTTCCGAAATTCCACAGGAAAACATTCTGTGAAATCTTCACAGAACTTTTGGGTTTACACGAAACTCACATAATCTCTGTCTTAGGATACATAGATTTATAGGTAGCAAAAATGGAAAAGTAGCCCTTTGAGTAGACAGATGGTTCCCGTCTCGTAACAATGAACCAAAAGGTGAAGCTAGGTATGATAACCGGGGCCGGGTAGGATCCCCAGTGCATGGAGTGGGCCCCAGTTTTACGACCGGGGTCTGGGGTTAGGTTCTCACGCCACGACATCCACCTCGAATAACCCATCGACACATTCATTTCACGTTTTCAATCTACCCATTCCCTGATCTTTTGCCCTAACGATTATGGGAATTAAGACATAGCGGTTACTTGTCGTGTGTCCGTATGTCCATATGTGTGGTCGTGTATGCTCTCAATGTGGAATATTAATATAACAATAAATAACCCGTAAGCTTGTGTGGAGGTGTGCATGTGGTTAAGCGTAATCGTGCGGCTCCAATCTTCAGCTAGACCGACCATACTAATGTTGCATAATGTGCAACTAATTGAAAATTTAGCTGGGTACAGAATATCGCATGATCAGTAGAAACATTGGTGAGTGATTTCTGTGCATCTTCAGTAGGAACTAACACCACCGATCGGTTCCGAACGTAACATTATAATGTTAACAATGCCATTTGCATAGTTTTTATTAGGTTTTTTTTTTTAAGTTTGTTTGGTTCCACGAAACATTGTGGTTGTGATTACCTTCATTCCTGGTAATTCAGCAGAGAGTCAAGATACTGAAGTCATTCGATTTCGGTTTGTAAGATTTACATGAAAATTTGTGAATGCAGTCTTACATCTTTGGACCCTGGCTTAACCCCCAAAATGTTCACATCATTTCTGGGTTCAGCCAGGTCGCCTGAAATTATTAAGTGGTGTATAATGTGCATAATTTTTTTCACATCTGGTCTGGTCACGTGAAACGTGGTATAGATTGGGCCACCTTTGTCCTTTATATATTTGGGGCGGTCGCCGTCATATTTTCATGATTAATGTTGCAATGCGATGTGGGGTGGGGGGGGGGGGACTGTCCCTAATAGTTCCATAGTCAATATGGTTTTGGGTGGGCCAATGCTTTCAGCTGCCCAGTTTCCCGACGAAAGGGTTGGGAACCTGTACTGTCTTGCGTCTGAATCTTTCGACAATTTTTCAGTTTTCCCAATTTTCTCTTGCCTAATATAGTAGAATAGCAGAGCCATTTATAATTCTAACTACGTGAGTAAAAGGAGAGGCAAACACCGAGTATTAAAGGATGGCATACAGTTCTGGAAGTAGCGTCGTGAATCATTTTGGGCCAGTGTGGTAATGTTTATGATTGCAAGAGTGGGACCTTACGGCCATATATGCGCTTGCCGGTACTATTTTTGTATCCGCCGACACTCAACGTATATATCACCTCCTCAACTCATTTTTTTCCTCAGAGAACGAACAATGTGACGATCAGTAACCGAATTTCGGGACCTCACCCTGTTTTCAGTCCCTGTTGCCTGTAAACAAGAAAGTGACTACGCAGATACATCTATTCGCCTTAACCGCCGTTTTTTATTCATAGGTGATTCGGATTTATTAGATAACAGTTGAAAAGAATCCCCAGGACAGACGCATCGATTTCGCATGGCCGACTGATGAAGCGTCTACCCTGGCAAATAAATGGATTATGTCCACCGATTTCTTAACATCAAACACATCTGATTAGAAATCTCTCACTCCTTTCATGGTGATTGATGCATATTTGGTTAAAGGCACGCGAAAAAACTCTCGCCATGCGAGGAATGTCGAATCTTGAGGTGACTTATATTCCATACATTATATAGTTTACAGATAAGTAGGAGGGAATGGAGTTGTATATCATAGAAAGCCGTCTTCGAGAGTTCTATAACACGGGTTTCTGACGATCTACAATCCATGAATTAATATAACCATTATTTTCTATCAGGATTGTTATGTACAAGATGTAATTATAAGGGGAAATAGGTAGGTAATCATAAGGTTATCTAAGCATACAAGACAAGAGTACGTCCACGGCACATGTGGGTGAGTAACCTTTCCCATTGTATATATTCTATATTTATATATCACCGGAGGTCGCAAGAGGTCACAAGAGGCAAAGTCTGCAAACCTTTTAAACACCGTTGAGAAGTCCTATCATGTTGAATTTTGTTTGAGACGGAGGGAGGGGTGGCATTCGTGATGAAGGAGAGTGGAGGATTTATGAAAAAAATAGATAGTTCGGCTAACTTTAGCTTGTGACACACGATACTCAACCAGGTGCTTGATGGATTGGGCTCATCTTGGCATGTAGGTCCCGGTGAAAGTATTAGAATCGATGCAGGTGGATCCTGTCAAAGATATCGACAAAATGTGCAATGGTGGCCGGATTTAGTGTTAAAACCATACCTTGATGCGATCCCACGAACAGATATCACGGGTCAACAGCAAGCCTCCCATACAAAGAAACAAAAACGTGTTTACGTTTGAGCCCAGATTCCGTTGATAGTGCAATGGGCAAACCGGACAACCGTGTTGCGGCGTGTGGCAGTCATTCATTCCCCCACTGTCCATAAGAAACTCCTTAAGTATAGGTCCCGAAATTTTCACTCTATCATTCACTCGTTACCATCATGTGATTATGTTACATGCAAGCATGAATTCAAATGGATTTATTGACTTTGCAATCGTTTGGAGGCCTTATCTGAATGTCAGATTAGCTTGCTGACTTGCTGAAATGAATTTTGCAAGGGCGCTTTCATACCTTCAATATCTGTGTGAACCTGTTTATGTTTGTTCCAGCCCTCTAGAAATCTTCCCGCCAGATACTACAGTACATTCACCGTACTGTAATAACAACATATGCCCAGTTAAGACTGCAAAGATACCCTTGAACTCCGTCGCATCGAATGAAAACACTTACAATTAACAGGTTTCCCGCTCCCAAGAATTTATTGAGAACGGTTTTCTCGAGAACAAGGTTTTGACACGGAACGCTTCATCTTGGAGCTACAAAAGAGCCACGCCGTTAACCAGGATATCAAATTTACGTAAATGAAGCAGAAATTCTTAGACTGCTATAGGAATCTAGTCGATATATCGCAAAAGAAGAGATCGCAAAAAGGGGAACCTAATTAACACCATTAAAAGAGGGAAATAATATCACCACAATCTCTCTGCGTAAAAAAAAGAATATTCCGTGCTTCCACTCCCCAAAACTCCTTTGAGCAGAGTTCTCTAAGTTTTTGCTTCTGCGTAAATGCGATATTAGCAAAAAATGAAGAAAAAAAAAAAAAAACTATGACCACCCTATTTTACATCACAATTTATCGTAATTTTTCCCCTAACATTCAATAACGACTTTAATTCATCTTAAGAGTTATAGTTTTCATGGTTTAAGGCTCCAGGCATAAAGACACTGTGATCGTGTGTGTACACTTATATATTTAATTATTTAAAGAATTAATTAATGATCGAATCGATTGTACGGTAGTGGAAAAATGTCACCCGTTATTCAATAAACGACCTATAAATCTGCAGAGTTATAGGGAACCGGTAACATTTCATCCCGGCACCATGACAGTGTGATCGTTTGTAACACTATAGAATATATAATATTAATTTAAGTATATATATAATTGATCGGATAGATTGTACAGTAGCGGGAAAAGTGTCTCCTGTTTTTCAATGAACGACTTCAATTCATCTGAAGAGTTATCCGATTTTAGTGCATCTCGGCACCATCACATCGCTCCAATCTACAAAAAAGGTGATAAACATCTGGCTGCAAATTATCGTCCTGTATCTCTCACGTGTGTCGCTCAAACTCCTGGAGGCCATATTGTTGTGAGACACATTATGTCTCATCTAGACCGTTATGCAATTCTAACAAATCTTCAACACGGTTTTGGGAGGAATCGCTCATGTATAATACAACTATGACACCGTCTGATTTTCATCACTATTACGACCATAATGTTCAAGCTGACATGGCATTCTTGATTTCTCAAAAGCCTTCGATGTTGTGTCTCATCGTAAGTTGCTGGCCGAGATCAACCTCTGCGGTATCCGTTGGTCATCTTTTCCAGTGGTTTGATTGTTTTCGGCTCATAGTGTGTTATGATGGTACGTATCAGCTATACGCTCCTGTTCTTCTGTGAGTTCCTAGGGGTTACTTGGTCTGGGCCCAGCGTTGCTTTTGTGTTAATAAATGACATTACCACCAAAACGAGTCCTGGGCAAAGGCCAATGGGATATGACATTCCAATCCATCATAATGCTTTTGATGGTCGATCAAGCGTAGTTGAGGCAAATCCCAATTTTTTCTATTCCGTCTTATGATCATTTTTGGGAGTTGTTTGATCTCCACGATTTTCTACTCACATTGACAGTAATTGCTCAAAGGCAAAGTAGAACTCTTGGGTTTCCGAATAGAAATCTGCGTTTTGACCCCCAGAAGTGCGCGTTTAGGCGTGCCTATACCTCCTTTGTGCCCTCAGCCCTAGAGGATGCCTCACAAATTTGGGATCCTTACATGAAATATCTGAGATAAATGAAATTCGAAAGAATTCGAAGAAGAGCTGCACGTGTGGTGACACGTGACTTCCGTAGACGGACACAAGTGTGACAGATATTATGATGTCACTAAAATGACAATGAATGAGGGACAAAAGCCAGGAGGCTTGTCTCTTGTATCAAGTTATCAATGGCATGAGAATGATGGCTGTCAGTTCCAAAGGAACTGAGACTTGGTAGGCGTGCATGGTCGCTACATCCAATTCCCCAGAAATAATATCAAGCCTTTCAGTACAGTTTCTATCCGTGACTATTAGAGAATGAATGAATGGACCATCTCCTGTTTTTTTTTTTAAGGAAGCCCCAGTTATGAGGTTTAAGCGCCAGCCCGCACACACCACAATTATATGTTGCTGACTAATGATTACTGAACACCAACTTCTCGTTGTGAACCCGAAAGGGTTATTTTAAAAATTGTATTTTTATTAATACGTGTACGAAGCAGACGCAGAAACAGAAGAAACAGTGTGAGTCGTGTGTATACCAATATATCTTATTTAAATTTGAATAATCTGGTCGGATCAAGACGGTCGTACGGTTAGCGAAAAACTAAAACTATCATCGAATTTTAGGTCAAACATGTATGACAATTTATCATTACTCCGCCTCTGGTCCTTGGGGCATGCAGGACAAGCTAAGCATTGGTGAAGATTGGTCAAAACTTCAGTCAGCTCAGTTTCACAGTTTCGGGCAATTTTTCACCGTCAGGTACGGTTAGTTCGCGCAGCACTCTGGACCGATGTTGCCGCTAATCTCGTGACAATAATTAATATCATGCAGTAACAAAATTGCCAATAGTTTGCCCGTAGTGTCGATTTCATGAGGTGGGAAGACGCCGTCGTATACACTATCACCACAACAAAACCAATGACAAACCTCTATATTACTTTACACTAGGTTCCATTGCACCTAACTGAAGTTACGTGCACGATCTTAGGTTCGATCTATCGACGTGAAATGTAGGAATGCGCTCAGGAGAATGGTAACGAAATACCAAACCTGTCTGTTGGCACCAAATCTGCCATGGTACTCTCCACCCTACCTCTTCTAAGGCTCTCACCATTCCCCTGGCGTATTTTTCCGTTTGCATTCCACATCTATCTTCTAAGGTTATAGAATTCAGTATGTCTCTCCTGTAAAAACGAAATGTGCGCACAACGAACACGAATAGACATAATCGAATAATATCTAACGACCGATTCCTTCCAATGTCTATGGCATCTAGCTCATGCCCATGAAACATTTCCAGTCTGTGGTGGAAAATCAATAAAAAAAACCAGTAAGTTCACCGAGTACACGCGTTCATGAAGTAACAACCGTAGTGATTCTAAGCAATTGCACTAAGTTGTCACTCGTCCAAAACCGGGAACTGCTACCTAACATTTCCCGAGTAGCATTTCCCTGGTCTTAAAGGACATTACGTCACTTCAATTGTAGTTGAACAAAGTTATCTAGCCCAGCCTGTCCTGTTCCCAAAATGTTATTGGAGGTGATTGTTACCGTTATCACCGTAAACTGTTGATACCTGAATTATTATTAAGAAATAGGGGACAGAGTGACCGTCAGAGTGTACTACAGCGTCATAATACTTTCAACGGAAGGTATGAGCGCTTAATCTTCTATAATAAAAACGATTGAAAACATGATTTTTTCTGGATTTCTGGTGCTGTCAGATACTGTTCAATATTAATTTATATTTCCTAATAATTTATAGGACTGGGAAAATCCACCATACTGAATAAAAGAGGGAAGGGATCAAACTCTGGACCTAGGTTTTCTCCTCGTGATGTCCTTCACCATAACATGCCCAATGGAGAACATAATTCTTGTGACAAAAGCGTACGGAACCACTCCAAGTGCGTAAGCGAGCTCAAGTCCTTGAAAAATTTATCAACAAAAATACAGTAACGGCTAACGATATAACTGAAATTGAAATCTGAAGATAATCCACCTTTACCCAAAGTTGATCAATCACAAGCAATGATGTATGAGGCTGATAGTCTTTGATGTTTTCGCACTGAAGAAACTTCTGTGAATGAGAACCATTCATGAGTTGAAATTGTTACCCGGTTACATGCAATACGCAAGACAGGACGGTAGAGAAGGGGGAGGGGGTAGCCATGCTAATAGAAAACGATACGAGTTATTCGTCATGCCGCGTCCGAAACAGCCAACATCGACGTAATGGTGGATAGAGATATCATAACACATATAAAAAATGTATTATTGGGTTTTTCTGTGTTATACGTCCCACAAACACGAAAGTTGATGGGCGGATTATTTTCAGTTAATGTTGGTTTTGGCCAAATGGTATTCGGTCCCCGACTTGTATTTGTAGGTGATTCAATGTGGACCTTAGGAGGAGATAATGTCAGATGGCCCAAGACTTAGATTTGATAACCTGAAACAAGTGGTAATGGTACCCACTAGAGAAACATTCGTCGTCAAAAATATTAGATCATGTTTACCAACACGAGGCCAGATGAGTGAATTTTACACAAATCGAAGTGCCGAAGATGAAATTAAGTGACCATTACCCCATCTGGCTTAAAGTGGAAACGTAAAAGTAGGTCAAGCCGCCTAAGGAGACAAAACATGAGTCTATGAGGTATCGCGCCATTATGAAAATAGATTAAATGCATTTAAACGCGACCTTCAAAAATTGTTCCTTGAGATAGTGTTGAGCTAGGTACGATGTAAACCGCTCTTTGGAAGCCTGTCAAGCATCTTTAAGATTGTTGACAAAAACGCACCAATCAAAGGTAAGAGGATTAAAACCAAACACCAACCTCAGTGGGTCAAACTAGTGAATGAGGCCAGGCTTTTCTTCAGAAAGGAACTCAGCAAAATTAAACGACCCAGAGAAATATCGATTTTGGATAAATAAAGTTGGTTGTTAGCCTGATTAGAGTGGCTTAGCAGGGGTACTTCAATGATGCTTTTGTTAACAGCAAAGGGTGATTCAAAATGTGGCAAGCTCCTAAGAAATGTTCAGTCAAACGACACTACATGCAGCCGTCTCAAAGAACAAATGCAATAACTGCGATGGCAACTTTAACCAATGCTCTTGATATTGCAAATGAATTCAACGTATTTTTTTTATTCGGTGTCCACTAGTATACTACTAAATGACAACGGAACTGCGGGTAACGATTATATGGATAGTGTTCGTAATTCACATCTACCAAATTACCAACGGGTCACCTTTAGAATCCGATGTGACCAGAGATTAGTTTTTCAAGTCCTCTTATATCCTTTGATTGACGAAAGGCCATCGGTCTTGATGAGATCAGTGCCTACTGTCTCAAGTTTATCCTGCTACAGAACTTATGGATAGGCAATCACCCATATACTCAATCTTAAGTATAAAAAGTTCCAGTTTCCCCCCACTCAGTGGAAACAAGCGAAAGTCATTCCCATTTTAGAGTGATTCCTCTCTGGTAGTTTCCAACTACCGCCTAATCTCAATATTCCCGTGCTATCTAAGATCTGGACACAATGTCCATGACACTTTAACGAAGCTCCTAATGCATATGACTGATACTTAGTCACTAATCCGGTTTCAATCAGAAAAGGTTCTTCATGCGAACAACCTCAGTGAAGATTTTTTTAAATTTGAGGACTGGAATAAAGCATTGAATGGGTACTTAGCTGGTTCTGTATTTTTAGACTTAAGAAAAGCTTTCGATTTAGTGAATCGTCCCAATTAATTGATATGCTGTCAGTGTACGGTCTGTCAAATCACTCCGTTGCGTGTTCACAATTTTTATTTTCGAATCGACAGCAGGTCACATGTGTTGATGGAGTATTATCGCCTCCTGTGTTCGTGACTTGTGGGGTCACCCACAGGGGTCAATCATCGGTCCCAAACTCTATTTGTATTATATTTGAATGACATGGATCAAGTTTATCAATCATATTCAGCTGATATGTACTCGGCACGAGACGCCTCTATATGTTAAAGGCAATCGGTAGCTGATCTAGATAGGAAAATAGATGAAGACCTGGCCCATGTCAGTAAATTGTGTAAACATACTAAATGTGATAAATAGCGACGAGTGCATGCTGGTTGTTTCAAGATAGAGACTAGGTACCATGCCGAACAGCAGTCTACACATAACCGTCGAGAATATTTAGATATTGAAAACGTACAATGTTAAAAGATACTGGGTGTTAATACTGACAATTGTCTGTCGTGGACAACAGGTTGACTCAGTCTGTCATAAAATGTCAATATCAGCCAACAACTGTCTTTGCTAGGCGCATAAAACCTTTCATCGATACCATACTTTATTTTTTTTTTTATAACGGGTATAGTCTCACCTTTACTAGAGTACTGTACTTAGTATGAGGGCCAAAGTCTGATAGAAACATGTTAAGAATAAGTCGCTTGCAAAAATCTGCGGCCATAATAATAACAAAATGCAAACCTTTCGAGGACAGATGAAGTTTGTTCGATGCTTTAATGTCCTCACTTGAGAAAGCGTAAGAGGTAAGAGAAATACTATGGTCTATAAGGGCTCTTAACGATCTTGCTGCCCTCATTATATTGCCGATATGTTCCGTTCACACAATGATGTACTCACCGTTCTTCTCATGTCCCACAACAGGAAGTTGATTATATTTTTTTGAAGGTGAGCCTCACTCCATATGAATCTTTCCTCTTATGTTTTGCTGCCACAAATTTGGAAACGAACTACCCTTGAATGTAGAAATGCCAATTCCGTAACTTCTTTTAAACGTCTTATCAAGCAATTTTACCAAATGTTATGTTGTAATATTTTCTGTCTGAAATTTCCTTGTATTTCAACTACCACTCAATTTTTTTTATTTTTTTATTTTAATATATATATAAATATATAATATATATATATATATATATAATATATAATAATTATATATATATATATTATCTATATATATCTCTTATATATATATATAATATAGTATATCTATATATTGAAAGTTTTTTTTTTATTGTGGGCATTTATGACTCCAAGTTGCCTGAACGTTTATGTAGTTTTGTATACGTCTTATTCTCTTCGGTTACTTGGTTTCATTGTAATTTTATTCGTCAAAGGGCCTCAGGTAAGCTTAGCTTTATGCAAACTGGTTTACCCTGAGGTTAAATAAAAAAATAAACAACTTGTCCAATGACCCTCAGTGTTCATTGCAATAGCAAATTTCGGATAGCTGATTATTCACACAATCGACTGTATGTTCACTAGTGGATATGTATGTGTAGGTTTCTAGATGGGGGGATAAGGGTACCACATGCCAGGGCAAAGGCAAGACTAGGGAGGGGCTCCATAAGTTCATTGTTTATGGGCTTGTATGGGAGTGTAAATTATGGAATACCTTTTCAACGAACGTAGGGGCCTACATAAGCAGTATATATGAGTTAGTTCAAATATCACTTTGAAGTAGCTGCTAGGCTCGGGACACTTTTGCTTTATTGATGCCAGGTATGACCTTATCGTTTCGCTTCAGCTTGGAGCGGTGAGTTGGCACATTGGCAGTGTGCTAGTGCGGCGCAGAAGTCATCTGTTGGTTAGAACATCCGATAAACATTGATACCAAATTCCATCTAGTGATACATTGGGGCGGTCAATCTACATCTCCCCACTCTCATGGTTTGTAACGTATTGCAGACGTTTTCAAGTGTGTTGCGAACATTTTGTTGTATATATTGAAGGGAAATTAAAAAAAAAAAAAAATGTTCAGTTCCAGTGAGTTTCTGATTAAACTAAATTTCACCCTGGTTTTTAACACTTGTTAAGTGGTACGCGCAATGCTCATCAATAAACTCTGATTATATCGACGTGGATACTCGCCGGAGATAAATCGCATTCGCCTTCAACTAGTGTTCAGATGATATCGAGAGAAAGAGAGAGATGTAAGCCAACGCCAAACCCGGTCCTGGGCCCGCTATTTCTGTTCCTCACCCGCGGGCGAACAGTGAATTCAGGATTTCGACCAATTCTCCAAACCTACGAAGCCACCGCAGCACGCAATGGTAACAGCTGCCACGACGGTGGTGGAAAATATGCAGACACTGTCCACATGTTACCCAGTACGCTGCACCACAAGGAAGCCAACTTCGCCCAGCCCATCAGAACTGCAAG